>JAQFVV010006287.1:833538-965861 GCA_028023455.1 Epiperipatus broadwayi | reverse complement strand
TACTATTTCATATATATAATATTACAAATCGATGTCTGTATATCTTCAAAATAATTTACATAAATTTTATAAATAAATATTAGAAAATATTGTACTTAAAAGTTTATAAAATTATATCTATAACCATCACTTAGAAGCGTTTATATATATATATATATGAAAAAACAAATACAAGTTAATCACGTAACCTGCTATCACTTGTTATTTATGTCCAAAAAGATGTAAGCTACACAAAATCGCCGAATAAGTGTAAGATTTGTTTTAAGCATAAACGAAAAGAGTCAGAAATTAACTACCTCTTTTCATTTGGGAGTGACAAATGAAAGAGGTAGTTAATTTCTGACTCTTTTTTCAAGTTTATGTAAATCAAATCTTACACTTGTTCAAGCGGTTTTGTATAGCGCCATCTTTTGACATATATATATATATTTAAATAAATAAAGTTTATTTCTTGTTTAAGTTAATTTAGTACTACTTACTGATAATATCAATATTAGATATAAATATAACTGATCATCTAACACTTAAAAACATGATTTGCAGCAAAACAAACTAATTTTGCTCTTATACTTTATCATTTATGGACAAGTTTTATCATATGTTTTTGTATTCGCATTTAAACAAAATCCCACTTCTTTACTTGCAGTAAGTTATTTTTTGTTCATTTATTCAGTCTCACATTAATTAGCGAGATTGTGATGACTGACCCTATAATAATTTGTTTTAAACACTACCATTAATGATTATGATATAAAACTATAGAACAAAATAATTTTTGCTTTGGATATGTTAATCAGAGAGTAACTTGGAAATAATTTCCCATTATTTAATGCAAAGTAATAAGTTTTTATGCTTATAAATATTCACATTATTCACTTTAAATTACTATTATTATTCTATGAATAATCATATATTTTACTTTCTTTTTAAGCTGAAATATAAAAACTGGGCAGATGGGAAACCAACCATTTTGAATGATGGAAAAAACTGTATGATAATAGAGAAAGCCGAAGGAGGACGTTGGTACAATAATGATTGTGCAAAACAAATACCTTACGTTTGCAAAAAAAAATATCCTTCATCTGTTTCGGCAGCTGGATTACTTGCTTCATTTTCAACACAACCAGGCTATTCATCACTTTACAATGGTTTTAATGGATCACCTTTAATTTGGAACTCTTATAAGGGATTTCCTTTAGGTTTAACATTATCTAATCTTGGAAGATCTTATGGTTTAAAGACTTATAATTCACTTCTTGGTAATAAAGGTCTATATCTAAGACAGAGATTAGGATTAGGAGGAGTTAATTTTCTCGGATTGAATTCTCTCAGTGCCTTAAAAGCTGTGTCTGCTGCCTGTGAGTTAAATCATTTGTTATAATATAAATACTAAATATGTTTTAGATACTTGCTTAGTTTACCTGTATGTGCCATATGTTTTGTTTGTAAATAATCCATTTTCAGGGGCTTACAGCACATGGCATGAATAATATGGCTGACTCTAAGTTATCATATTCAATAATTATGTTTTTTTTTTATTTTTAAAATGATAAAAAAACACAGAAGTCCAAAGTGTTTTAAATCAAAAAATTTTTCATGTAAATACAGTAAACAAAATTTTTAAAAATTCATTTAGTAAACTATAACAAATAGCCAAACATCATTTTTGGGCATGAACTATATCATAATTTTGAAAATATTTCACAGAAACACACAAAAATCCAAAGGTTATAATTAACTTTTTCATATAAATTCACAACACCAACTGTAAATTAATGTCGGTACAATCAAAAATAATATTTTGGAGCCATAAAATCATATTCCTTTTCAAACACATATGTGTTTTGAACATGTGTTGCTTTATCTCTCCATTCTCACTTAAAATGTAATTTCATGTTCATTATTAAATACTTTTTAGATGGGCACTATCCTTTAATTTTAAAATATTACACTGCATCTTATACTGTCAATGAAATATTTCAAATTTTAATCATATGTTCAAAAATAGTATGATAAAGGAATCTAATTTATCTACACTGCATTGAACACTTTTTAGAAAAATCCTTTTATTGTACATATATATGCATATAGCTATGTTTTAACTGTCCTAGTGTCTTCTTCAGAGCTGTGATATAATGAATGAAATAAAATGAAATACATTATTATATAAACAATACCATAAAAATGTAAACAATAAAAAACTAAAAACAACATAAAATATATATTTTATTTGAGTTTAATTATATTTATTTCCACTATCTTAAAAAGCAATATATATATATATATAATGTTTTTTTCTAAAAAGCATTCAAAGTTGTTTGGATTAATTGGATTTATATAAGATATTACAGCAAATATAAAGAAAAGGGTGATTTTAGTAATATTTATGATAAAGGAATGTTAAAAAAATCACATGTGTAAAACAATATTTAAAAAAATTAAGATAATTTTAGTCATTGCAGGCAAACAACATAAATATTCCAGTGTTCTGTTGATGGCAGATTTCAAATTTTGATTGTGTTTAAAAAACTGATTGAGCAAAAAAAAGGAATTTGAAAAAATCATTATAATTTGCACATGGGTTACTGATTGTTTAAATAAAATGCCAATTTTAGCACCACATGTTAATGTTTGAACATTATGTTCTAAATTGAATTTATTGAAAAATGTTTCACATTTTTTTACAATTAACATTCAATTTAGAAATTTGAATGGAATTTATTTAGAAAATTGGGATTAACCTAGCCATAAATTCCATTCTCAGGATAATGACAAAATATTAACAGTTGGTGAACATTTAACATGAAACTAACTGATAACACATGACTAAAATTATCGTAATTTTTTTAACATTGTTTTACAAATGGTGATTTTTTTAACATTCAATTTTTTGCCTTATAATTTTCAGAATTTATTATTAGAATTTGTAGTATTTTATCGACAAAACAAGATGCAGTGGAATATTTTCAAAATTACAGGCTAATACCCACCTAAAAAGTATGCAATAATGAGCATGAAATTACACTTTATGCATAAACAGAGACATAATGCTGCACATATTTTAAGCATCTATCTTTTTGGAAATAAACATGGTTATAAGGCTCCCAAACATCATTTGTGACTTTACAGACACATTTACAGCTGGAGTTGTGAATTTGCATAAAAAATATTAATTACAACCCTTCTGATTTTTGTATGTTTCAGTAGAATATTTTCAAAATTATGAGATAGTACATACCTGAAAAGTGATGTTCATCTACCCAATTCTTTTAGTCTACTAAACAGTGTTTTTTTTTTTTCAAATTTTATTTACTGTATTTACATGAAAAAAATTTTAAATTATGACCCTTTGAACTTCTGTTTTTTTTTTTTTATTATTTTAAGAAATAAAAAATATATAATTATTAAATATAATAGCTTAAAGTCAGCTATATTGGTTATATCATGTGTTCTATGCCCCTGAACCCTTGAAAATAGATTATTTAAGAAAACAAATGGCAAGCTTCTGGCAGGCAAAATAAGTCGATACCATATTTTAATACAAAGTTTTATTTATATATTGCTTAACATTATTTATTTACTATTATCTTTTTATTTATTCTATTTATAATAGATTTCTTCTCTTTGGTAATATTTTGTCTTTTAAATGTTTCACCAATTAATAATTAATTAAAAATCAAAATGGTAAACTTTGAATAAAATTAATGGCACAACACAATTAAATTTATGTGATCAGGTTTATTTACCATACCCATTCTGATATAGTTTTTTATTTTTATTTTTATTAAATGAATGTCTCTCTTATGTCAATTAATGGATTATATTAACATTTTAAAACATTTTAGAAATTTTATTTTAAATATGGAAAAGTGATATTTTAAACTTTTAGAAAATAAAACTTGATGCTAATATTAATATTTTTTCTGTAACTATCTGTATATATATATATATATATATATATATATATATATATATATATATATATATATATATATATATATATATATATATTGTAACTATCATCATTAATCAAGCCTAATACCTTGATCTCAGAGAACTACTATAATTAGACCCACCTTACTATAACCTAATAGACTGAAGGGATGTACTGATGCCTACCACATTGGCGCCAAGAACTGTAATAGAATTCTTTGTAACCAATGGCTTTAATCATTGGGCAGCCAAGAACTGTACCCATCAATCTTCTAACTGAATGCTCCAATCATTGTGGTGCCAAGAACTATAACCAAAAGCATATCATGCCATCTATATTATGCACCAAAGACTATAACCAAAATCTGGAGCAAATTACAACAAATAAAACTAATGATATAACATAAAATTGTTATGATTCAAACCTTAATTTGCTATTTTTCATTGCATGAGACCTTATGGCCAACCATGGACAAGATGGTATAATTTGTGGAACTACTAAAGATTATGAATTTTAAAATTACATATATGATTTTTAATACAAATGCTAGTCTAGGTAAGAGCTTTGCAATAATAAATAAACATGGAATACTTGGGTTCTTTTCTATAATTTAATAAATATCAATGAGACTCTTGTTATACTGATGAATGACAATTAAAACATTAAGTAAATACATTCAATCATGTCATTATTTGGTAAATCTGTTTATAGATTTATAAAATCAATCAATTTTGTATCACGTACTAGAATCAAATATGCAAAGTTAAAATGATGGAAAAAGTAAATGGGATTTTATTGTACCTTACACATCATAAACTACCAAGGACAAAAAGCATTCAAATGTTTTTTCTCAAAATATTACTAAACTCTTATATCATGCTGACAACAGTATGTACTTCAATGTATGCTCTATTCAAGATATAGGATTTCTGATTTTATGAATGACCAATAGCAATGGCACATTGAGTTTAATTGTCAATCAATATTTATTTACAATGTTATGACTAACAAGTAATTGATGTTTAATGTAATAATTAAATACATAAATAAATAAATAAATAAATTATCATTCCATTGGCTTCCTTCAATAACATATCATAGGAACAATTTTATAAAGCATAATCATACATTATATTACAATTTGATATAATTGATATCTTGAGGAAATTATACTAAAATTCAACATCAAATCATGAAATATCCAATGTGTCAGTTCCAGAACCAATAAACCTATACTGTAGACCTATAATAATGTAATAAATAATATTATATTTGTAGGATTTAGCTATAATGCTAACACTAAATCAAAATGAAAATTTAAACTTCAATTCAGATAAAATATTAATTAACAAACAGTTAATTATTATGAGGTAACTTAGATAGGATGTTCTGCTACACTTTATGACAACTTATATGTTATACTTATAAATGTAAGAAAATGATTTTAGCACAATAATACAAAATACTTTGCCCAAACTTACATTTATGAAATAAAATGATATTCCTGTGGATGCATTCATCTACACATAGGAATCATACAACACTGAGTGCCATGTGGGTTTATACATCACCATAAAGCAACAAATATAATTACACAATTATGTGGATTCACCACCAGTACAGAAATAAGTGTAAAAAATATAGAACGTGGCAAATAATTAATCTGCAGATTAACCACCAGCACAGATTAACGCCATTTAACATGGTAAAGCAATATTAATATTTACTTCATATTTAAAGTGCAAAAATCATCCTTCTCAGTTATTTTGACAATTCAGAAAAACACTAGCATTTCAGTAGATAATGAAAAGTGTTTTAATAATAAGGACAACTAATATACCGAATTATCTTGCTTAAAATATAAACATAGTAACAATGTAATATAGGTGACATGAGTATAAGAATAGAACTCTGGAAAGACTCATAAGACACTTCATGAGAGGTTGACACATATAAATTCATTAGTAATTCTCAAGCTTTTTCGCAAGCGCTATCCCTTGAATAAATATTTTATTCAATCCCATTAATTTAATTTAAACCTAGTAAAAATATATCTCATGAACTTCACATATAAGTTCATATAATGATAAAATTAAAATTCATTCATTCATTCTTACTTACATAAATAAATTAAATTATACAACATTTTATAATAATAAATATGATCCGTGAAATCAATGTAAAAATGTCTTGAACAATAAATACACAAATTAATAATTATAAATTATAGCCGAATTCCATAGATGTGATTATATCCATTTGTTAAGTTATTATGAGCACTTTAAATTGATGTTTTTATGTGGCTCCATGATTATAAGACAATTACAAAAGCATGACATGTAGAGTTTAAATGAAAATCTTCTTCATAATTTATTAAATTCTACATTTCTATATAAAATTGTTCCAAGTTTATGACATCCAGGCTAATATTTATTTATCCACGTTTAAATTTAGGAATACTAATTAGAGCAAATAATTTAATAATTCCAAATTAACGATAAAATCAGAAAGTAGTTTTAGTTAATTATTTGAAGACTGTTACCATTATTCAAACAGTAAACAAATTAAATAGCAAATATATTACTGGCAGTATGCTTTCAGATAACATAATCAATGCTTTATTATTTGAATAAGTAGAAACATTAAACTAGCGTTTCAATAAATGTTAACATTTAAATTTGATTTTAACTTCTTTTTTAAAAATAAAGTTTTCATGTCCGAAAAACTTCTGCAATTAAAACATTTATTTAGTGTTGCCAATTTGTATAATAATAAGATATTCCAAACCTACTGAACTTGTGCAATTAATTCTACTTTTAAATTTGAAAGCTCCGACATATTTTTAAATGTAAATATTGAGAAATTATTAGCGATTTGATCCACTTGGCTAGCTGACTTGAACAGATCTTTTAAATCTAGTAATCCATTCTGTTATTAAATCCCATCATTTTATGTTTAGATTTGTAGGAAAATTTTTGGTAAATCCGTTTACTTATTAATTATTTTTAAAAATAAGCTTAACATACTTTGCATACATTTTATTCTTACACCATTTTTTTTTACCTCAGACAAGAATGCTATCCAGAACGCTCTATTTAATCGCGCTCATTTTTTTTTTTACACTGAAACGCATACTTGGTTACTATATTTTTATGTAATAATTAAAAATTAGTTAAACAAATGGTTTTTTAATTCAATGAAAATAATTTCTAAGACTATTTTAAATAAATAAGAATTGTTATTATTTTCAATCACATTTTACTAAACTTAATGTGTACTGTCAATTTCCAAAAAGTTAAACATATTTTGATACAAATCAATGGATGGAAAGAAGCAATTTAAATACATTAAAATAACACAGACAATAAGTAAGGCAAAATATTACTTATTCTCTCTAATAAATTATCTTGAATGCAAGAAAATAATCTGTTCAAAATGCAAACCAAGCCAATCAAATCACCAAGAAGAAGACAGAGAAATTTTTATACCAGTTATATCAATCTTTATATTTTATACTAAAATATAAGGTTACAATAGTAAATATCATTCATCATCATATATATATTGAAACAGTAAGATTCGTTTCGAATCTTAAGTTTCACCTTTTTCTGTTGTCTCTCACTGACCGGTCTATCCCGCCCAAATTTAAACTTTTTGATATCGAATTGTGTGTGTAACAATATTAAAAATGTATAAATATATGTAGAATTCGGCATAAACACGCACACATTTCGATCTCAAATTAAAGGCAATAAATGGGGATAAAATAATATCATTTAGATTTCTTTTAATTATCTAATTTTGTATAATTTTAATCATTTATTTTGGATTATAAAGTTCGTATTTATTGCTTTGTTTAAATTTCGTTTAATAATAATTCTAAAAAAATCTGATGTAATATTTAATTAAAAGTTAAAATAATCTTGTGTTCCCTTTTTGTTTTTGAAATTTAAAAGCATCAGTCAGTGATAGATAATAGATTAATTAAAGAAAAATTCCCCAAAATATAATTAGTAAATGTAAAATGTAAACAATAGAATGGCAGCTTTCTTTAATTAAAAACCAACAAAATGCATTGATTATCCTCAGGGCAGATTAAGTAGAACCTAAAAATATCTTAACAAAAATGTGAAAGATCAAGATAAAAAAAAAGGAGGCCATCTTAGACTTTCTGGAGACATTCACTTAAACTTTAGCTTTGCTCTCGATCACTGAGTCTCCAAAAATATAAAAATAATTTGTTCCTGCCAAGGTATGACCGAGTAAAGCACCTAGATTATTCTCCATCGGGAGATGGCCTATCGGATGCCGAACTTTCCATTGCCCATCATAAATTCACCATGAAGATCTGCTGCCTGAAATGAATGAGAAAGCTGCTGCTGCCATGAAATTAAATGAATATCTAAATACAAGAAAGAATTGCCACTCATTAACTATTTGCTACTAAACAATGGACTCAGAAAACTTTTTATAAAACAGGTACCTGTCTGTGTTCAAACTCTAGAGTACTCTAATAATATGCTATAGCTCTTCTTCATACTACTTATCTAAATTATAAAATGTAAAACTACCATTTGTATAACTAAAATTGAATAATTAATTTAATGTGTAAATTTCTTTACTTAATCTAGCTTACCCCATTCTATCTTGGGTGCGTATTTTTAAAATCTACATTTTATCTATATTTATTATCTAATTATTGCATGCTCACAATTGTCTCTATATTCAAAGTTTAAATCTATGATCGTTTGAAACAGTAAATGCATGTCACATTTTCATTAATATGTATTTTCCTAAATAACTTAACTTCCATATAAATCGACACGCATTCAATGGCATCATTTATTGTAATGCAGGGGTCTACTACTTCGCAAATGGCTGACGTATTAGTTACAATAATTCCCAATTTATATCTGTTTTGTATTTATTAAATCATCATGAATAATTCCAGAAAATTACATTTCTTTGAGAGTCACCAACGTTCTTTAGTAAATGTTGATAATGTAGGGCCGAATTAGAAATCTATTTAAAACTCATCCTAATCATTTGTACATTATACATGTGTTACGTTTTAGAGACGCGATGACCCATTCCACCGTGAAATTTCCGGATTCTTCAGGGTTGAACTTAACCCCAGTTGTCCTACACAAGCGGGCATAATGGGTGCTCCCGTGGGATTTGACAATGTTATGCAGCCAGCCGGCAAACTGCAATACGGACCGCTTGTCCCTGGTTATGCTTATGTGACACCTTACTTCGTCGGGCTGATGGCAGAGACCAGCCCAACATTCTTATAAACTCATTCACGGCATTGCAGTTTCAATATACTGCCATTCCATATCGCCTCCCTAAAGCATACCACGTGTTCCTTTACTTAGTTTTATTATTCTAAACATATCACTCCGCCTCTGCATTATCTGCATAATTCACTCTCAAATAAATGTTTGCCCTTAGTTATAAATAAATATTTTAATTAAAAAAAATATATGTCTGCCATTACTCTTATAACCCATACTTTAGACTCTTGCATTGCAAAGGTATAAATCCCTCCAGGCATGCATTAAAAATACTCACTCAAGAATTTTAGGTAGCTAGATTACGCCTTCAAATAAATGTATTCCTTTTGTAAACATTACAGTATCGGAAATACCGCTACTGAAATCCTCAATATAAAATAATGTCTAAATAAATAAATGCATTCTTTAAAATATAATCATGTCGCAAATCTCGCTACTGAAGCTGTTAGTGCATAAAATATTATTAGATTGTGTTATTAAAATGTATTAATAAATAATTTTAAACTATACGTCTGCAATTACGTTTCATTTATTCGATACCCATTCTATATAATATTTCCTCGATTATGTAAATATGAATGTTTAATTAATATTAGTTTGGTTATTGGCTAACTTGAGAAAATCATGAGTCTCTTGCGTATCCCTGACCACCGTGCCTAAGGAAATATTTACTAATGTCGCATCAGATGCGTTGTTTCGTGGATTGTATTGTGGAACCAATAAACTATGTTCGAACTCAGTACCATGGGTGGCTTCGCTACTCGATGGTGCTGCTGTTCTGTATGGTGGTCGAATTCTGCACTATGTTTACGAGTCACACGTTTTCTGACCGTTACATAGTTAAATTTTTTTTTTAGTGTTTGGCGCTTTCCAACGTGGAGATTTCGATACAAAAAAACCCATATATACCCTGAGCAAAAGATAATGCATATAAATTTCTTTTAGCGTTCGTTACTTGAGTTAGCTAATTAATCTATATATATACGATTTTGTTTTGATAAAAATAATGAAAAAAAAATAAATCGAGTGAAATAATGTGGGTCGAGTGAATGAAAGGATAGCAGGTGTAATAACAAATTTAAGGAAAGCAGTGATGTGTGTGTAATTTAAGAAGGAATGAAAATACTCGGATCTAATGAAATATTTTATATATATATGTCAAAAAAAAAAAAAGTAATCAGTCGCTAAATGAGAAAGCAAGTAGCATTGAATTTTTTTTATTAAAGCACCGTTATATATATAGCATAGACAGCAGAAGCGTGTTATATATGTTAATAGTAAATATTTTGTTAAAGTACAAATATATATATATATATCATAGACAGCAGTAGCTTATTATACGCATAACCAGTAGTTTGCTATAATATATATGTTAAATATGTTAAACGCAGCAATATAGAGATAGGGCAATGTAGAGTAGGTGAGAACAGCGAAAGAGTGTTACAGGACCAATATACCAGTGGGGAGTAGTCAAATGCTAGTAGTATAAAAAAAATAAATCATATTAAGAAAATGGAATCAGAAAATATTGATATACAGTAAGAAGATTTATCTGAAGCTTTGGAGTCGACACCCGAGCGAAGGGAAGCTCCGCAACAATACAGAGGATCAATGGACTTTAATTTCAAGTTCATTGAGGAAATACTCAGACAGAATATGCAAGAAATGAAGAAAATGTATGAGGAGGAAATGAGAAAAAGAAGAGATGAAGAATCAAGACAGAGACAAGAAGAAGAAAAGATAAGAGTGAGAGAATATCAGGAATTTAAAGACCTTATGTGGAGAGAGTTAGAAGCCATAAAGGAACATTTTGGAATATCCCCAGCTAGTAAAAAGGAAGAAGAAATTACAGAAATGGAAAAGGAAAGGGAATTAGAAATACTTGACAAACCTATGATAGTAGATGAGCAAATAGACCTTATTCCAATAGATGAAGGCCCACAAGAACCATTGAGTGAAAGCAGTAAAAAAAAAGACGAAGATGTACACTGGCATAACACCAACACGTTTGCATTTTGGTAAAGTGGACTCATTACTGATCAAGATGCCATTACCCATGGATGAATGTGAAATCAATATTGAAACTGACAGATGCAAGGCACACCGCAGCCTTACAGAAAGTGCAGAATGGAAATTACGAGCAGATCGGAGAAGCCAACATTTTCAGGTCGGGAACTATGTTTGGGTATGGAACTCTCAACAAAGTAACCGAGATAAAAGAATATACAAACAGTTCTTTCCTTTGTACTGGGGACCCTTTATAATTGATCGCACATGCGGCCCAAATGCATATTTATTAAAAGATGGAGATACCATAAAAGGGACATACAATGCCCATAATCTCAAACCATGTAGGTATTATCCACCTGCCCTGGGGTTGTAAAAATATTAGACTATTAGGACGGATTAAACATATATGAAAATAATAAAATGAACTTGATATAATGAACTTGGTTGAATGGATTGTACTTTAGTCAAATAGGATTTTAGATAGAAATTTTATTATATATATTGTTGTTTTAATTACTATTACTCTTAAAAAAATTTTTTTTTATATTTTACTAACTAATCCTATTCTAAGAAATTATATGATTTTAACCAGACACGGCCAAATTAGGCCATTTTAATTAAACTAAATTCTAGATCCGGGTATATAAATTGTTCGTTGCTTCATGTAATCTCTGCTTTCTCTATTTCAATATCTGTAAAAACAATAATAATTTTTTTTCTTTTCGTCTTTCAATTAGGTAATGTAAATTTTTTTTTCTCTTTCTTGCCTCCTTTGTTCTTCCTTAATTGTTCACAGGAAGTACGGGGAAATGAAACAGTAAGATTCATTTCGAATCTTAAGTTTCATCTTTTTCTGTCGTCTCTCACTGACCGGTCTATCCCGCCCAAATTTAAACTTTTTGATATCGAATTGTGTGTGTAACAATATTAAAAATGTATAAATATATGTAGAATTCGGCATAAACATGCACACATTTCGATCTCAAATTAAAGGCATTAAATGGGGATAAAATAATATCATTTAGATTTCTTTTAATTATATAATTTTGTATAATTTTAATCATTTATTTTGGATTATAAAGTTCGTATTTATTGCTTTGTTTAAATTTCATTTAATAATAATTCTAAAAAAAATCTGATGTAATATTTAATTAAAAGTTAAAATAATCTTGTGTTCCCTTTTTGTTTTTGAAATTTAAAAGCATCAGTCAGTGATAGATAATAGATTAATTAAAGAAAAATTCCCCAAAATATAATTAGTAAATGTAAAATGTAAACAATAGAACGGCAGCTTTCTTTAATTAAAAACCAACAAAATGCATTGATTATCCTCAGGGCAGATTAAGTAGAACCTAAAAATATCTTAACAAAAATGTGAAAGATCAAGATAAAAAAAGGAGGCCATCTTAGACTTGCTGGAGACATTCACTTAAACTTTAGCTTTGCTCTCGATCACTGAGTCTCCAAAAATATAAAAATAATTTGTTCCTGCCAAGGTATGACCGAGTAAAGCACCTAGATTATTCTCCATCGAGAGATGGCCTATCGGATGCCAAACTTTCCATTGCCCATCATAAATTCACCATGAAGATCTGCTGCCTGAAATGAATGAGAAAGCTGCTGCTCCCATGAAATTAAATGAATATCTAAATACAAAAAAGAATTGCCACTCATTAACTATTTGCTATTAAACAATCGACTCGGAAAACTTTTTATAAAACAGGTACCTGTCTGGGTTCAAACTCTAGAGTACTCTAATAATATGCTATAGCTCTTCTTCATACTACTTATCTAAATTATGAAATGTAAAACTACCATTTGTATAACTAAAATTGAATAATTAATTTAATGTGTAAATTTCTTTACTAATCTAGCTTACCTCATTCTATCTTGGGTGCGTATTTTTAAAATCTACATTTTATCTATATTTATTATCTAATTATTGCATGCTCACAATTGTCTCTATTTTCAAAGTTTAAATCTATGATCGTTTGAAACAGTGAATGCGTGTCACATTTTCATTAATATGTATTTTCCTAAATAACTTAACTTCCATATAAATCAACACGCATTCAATGGCATCATTTATTGTAATGCAGGTGTCTACTACTTCGCAAATGGCTGACGTATTAGTTACAGTAATTCCCAATTTATATCTGTTTTGTATTTATTAAATCATCATGAATAATTCCAGAAAATTACATTTCTTTGAGAGTCACCAATGTTCTTTAGTAAATGTTGATAATGTAGAGCCGAATTAGAAATCTATTTAAATCTCATCCTAATCGTTTGTACATTATACATGTGTTATGTTTTAGAGACGCGATGACCCATTCTGCCATGAAATTTCCGGATTATTCAGGGTTGAACTTAACCCCAGTCATCCTACACAAGTGGGCATAATGGGTGCTCCCGTGGGATTTGACAATGTCATGCAGCCAGCCGGCAAACCGCGATATGGACCGCTTGTCCCTGGTTATGCTAATGTGACACCTTACTTCATTGGGCCGATGGCAGAGGCCAGCCCGACATTCTTATAAGCTCATTCACAGCATTGCAGTTTCGATATACTGCCATTCCATATCGCCTCCCTAAAGCATACCAAGTGTTCCTTTACTTAGTTTTATTATTCTAAACATATCACTCCGCCTCTGCATTATCTGCATAATTCACTCTCAAATAAATGTTTGCCCTTAGTTATAAATAAATATTTTAATTAAATAAATATGTGTCTGCTATTACTCTTATAACCCATACTTTAGACTCTTGCATTGCAAAGGTATAAATCCCTCCAGGCATGCATTAGAAATACTCACTTGAGAATTTTAGGTAGCTAGATTACGCCTTCAAATAAATGTATTCCTTTTGTAAACATTACAGTATCGGAAATACCGCTACTGAAATCCTCAATATAAAATAATGTCTAAATAAATAAATGTATTCTTTAAAATATAATCATGTCGCAAATCCTGCTACTGAAGCTGTTAGTCCATAAAATATTATTAGATTGTGTTATTAAAATGTATTAATAAATAATTTTAAACTATACGTCTGCAGTTACGTTTCATTTATTCGATACCCATTCTATATAATATTTCCTCGATTATGTAAATATGAATGTTTAATTAATATTAGTTTGGTTATTGGCTAACTCGAGAAAATCATGAGTCTCTTGCATATCCCTGACCACCGTGCCTAAGGAAATATTTACTAATGTCGCATCAGATGTGTTGTTTCATGGATTGTATTATGGAACTGATAAACTATGTTCGAACTCAGTACCACGGGTGGCTTTGCTACTCGATGGTGCTGCTGTTCTGTATGGTGGTCGAATTCTGCACTATGTTTATGAGTCACATGTTTTCTGACTGTTACAATATATATATATATATATTGTAACGGGATGGGGTGGTATCGAAAATGTGGTGAAAAAAAATTTGAACTGGGGTGATGGAAAAATCATCATCACTCCCAATCAACACAACATAAAATGAAATATCAATAATTTGAAAAATTATCTATAAGTAAATATTTAAAGATATAAGAGTATGAGATTAGAACATCTCCAAGAGATCATTGTGAGATCAGCCAGCTACTAAAAGAGAAAATACAAGCATAATTAATCATCAATCATATATCAAACAGCATTATAAAGTAAAAGTAAGTATAAGTAAATATCATTCATTGTCATTTATAGGAATAAACGAATCAGTACAATAAATCAACAGTCGATCTTGTGGCTGGATTTGAACAATAAAAAATATAAATCAACAGTCAATCTTGTGACTGGAGTGGAAATATTTCTTCTTTAGACCAGGCTAACTATTGAGCCTTTGCCAGCTTGGGCAATTATTTAACCATAACTTGGATGCACCAGCTTAGTGCTTATCCATTAAAACACAATAATCAAACAATAATTCTGGGACATTTAAACATGCTGATCATCATCAATGCTTTCGCCACTTGTATTGGCCAACTATAAACTTAATTCCTAATAAGGCTAAACTAAAATAAAAGATAGTGCATGGGCTTTAAAGAGTATTCTCTTTTGTGCCAACCAGGATGATGATTTTTCATCTCTGGATGCCCCAAAGCACTAAATACAGGTCCCCATTTATCTGTGTCTGAATCTAGTTCAGGAACACAAGCTCTATTACTGTATGTGACCAAGAGATGATAAAAACAATTTTTAACAATTAAATACAAGTTTATTAATAACAAACAAAAAATGATATTTAAGGTCTTATAGGTTGAAAAATATACAAAATTATTTACACAACTAAAGTTATTACATTGTTTTACAATATTCCTACAAAATTCAAGTTATCACATTAATTGCATTATTTTTTAAGGGTATCTATAAACGCATACATATATCCATACACAGATGTGCATTTTATAACATCAGATGAAAACATTTTAATTAAACATAAAATAACTATTACATTTGTGACTTACATAATTACTAGTCAACATTCAAATTATTACATTAACTTACTTAATTACTATTCAAAATTCAAATTTTTACATTGATTTACATATATGTGCACACAGACGCATGATTTCTAACATACAATTAATATTCACTAACAAAAAAAAATGATTAAAATTTACATATGTGTTATAATTGGCAATGTATGCACATATACATATGTGTGCATGAAATAACCTATTTTAATTTGTTACAATCATATATTTTTCATAATTAATTCTATTTGGAAAACATACATAAATTTCTCACGTATACATGTGTATAAACAAAATATAGATATAATTTAAAATTATTTATCAGTTTATAAGCTCTCTCTCTCTCTTTTTTTTTTAAAAAAAAAAGGTACAGTCAATTTTTAACAAGTATTTGTTGATTAATTATCAATGTTTTTTAAATTAAATTATTGAATCATCAATTCTTTACTTTTTTAATTTTGTATATTCATGCCAGGTTATTTGCATGTTTGCCTCACTTTTAAAATGTCTCTTTTTTCTTTATAATAAATTAAAGTTAATATCGTTTTATAGAATCAAAATATATATATATATTTTAAAAAGTCTTTCTGCTTGATTAGTTAATGCTGATAAAATAGGCAAGGTGAGATAGGAAAAGTGAATATGTGAACTGCAGCCCCCCATGTCATGATAAATAGAAAGCCAAGCATGGACTATCAAGCACCCAATGCTCCATGACATCGTGAGAAAATACCTCACTTTTAAGCACTGCCCCTTCTAAATACCCAGACAGAGCATCCTCAAAGAGTAGTATCCAGAAAAAAATAAAAATAAAAGGCATTGAGCCAACCCTGCTCATCTCTGTGAGACTTAGGGGTATAACTGAGGTCTATTCATGAGACCAAGGCCTATTCATGAGGCCTATATATATAGAGATATATATATATATATATATATAGTCAGTTGGAGAGCTGACTATATATATATATATATATATACATATATATATAGTCAGTTGGAGAGCTGACTTTAAAGACATGTAGATGTCTAAAAGTTTCAGATCTTCTTCTAACAATTATCTTTTAGATAAATGCTTTGCTTGAGTTGGTTTTTTAGATCTAATGTCCCAATTCCTCACTGAAGAGACCCATAGGTCGAAACCGGTCTGGGGATGGGGACAATCCAAGATAAAAATGATTTGAATGCCTTCTCTTGTAGTAGCATTTATCATAAATAAATAAAAAAGCTTGTTTAGAGCTATTAGCACGCTCTTAATTTTACATATTTGTAAGTGCAAGCTATATATAAGTCATGTGACATCTGACTTGTTATTATTAATATATATATATATATATATATATATATTCACTGCTGGACTACTCTGGGAAATCAATATCTAGGTCTAGACAGTGCCACGCATATAATTCTGAGCATCATGAACACACTGCATTGTGATAGCTCTGCTCAACTATACACCCACCATAGCATAAAAAGGACAAATTCATGCATCACTTTCAAAACAGAATTTTACTAAAGAAATTATTTAAAATTTTGTTATCATATATAACTTTACTCACCACAGCTGTATATATTTTTATCTGTTCTTCTCTGCCTTTAGACACATCAGCATATATATAATTATTTATTTAGCAAGCTGGTTCTTTTGGTCCATTAGAAAATATAATCAATGTTTGTTGCAATCCATGTAAAATCTTGATCTGTAGTTGGTCACTTTCTATCTAGGATTATTATATTTTAGGCAAGCAACCATCCTCCATGTTTAAGGCTATGAATTCTAGCACAAAGAAGTGGATCATTTTCTCCATGTAAATTCAAACTCCTGAGAAGGAAATATTAGTAACCTCTGAATCTAAGGTTCTGCATTCAGCTATATCAATTCATGGTAGGTAGACTGCCAATTCTATAGTCAGCTAAAACCAACTGCTGCAAACTCCATCAAGTTGCAACAAAATATTGCCACCAACTCTGCAGCTGACCTTTCTTACAAAAATTATTATTCAAAACTAGAGCTAATCCCATTATCAGCCTTTTTATAGAATCATCTAAAGTGATAACAACACCTTCATTAAAAACAGAGTTTTTATTTTTAGCTCTCTAATCCCTTTGAAACCTATACATGTTTTAATTAATAAAAAAAAATTTGAAAACAATATTGTGTTTTTACATTTCACAATCAGAATAATAATAATACAATATTTATATTTATTCAGACCTTTTAAAAGTTTAATTTATAAAACAATTTTTATTTTAAATCAGAGTTATTATTTACCCATTTACTTATTATTTTATTTTAGAAAATATAAAAAAAAATATCTACAATCAATTATCCTGTGTTTATTTCTACTTTTCCTTTATTTTACGTCTATATATTTATGTGCACACACTATATTAGTGTATGCTGTGTAAGCCAACTGGTTACTATATATATATATTTTAATGATCGGGGAAAAAGGAGACTTCACGTAATCTGCACTACAGGGCGCCACTAGGCATTTGAACCTAGAAAATTTATATAGTAGGCAGGTATGTTAAGTTTAAAAAAAAATTTTTTTATTTTAATTTATATATTTGGATTCTGATCATTTGCCCAAGGTCACTAGCTCATAAAGTAGCAGAGATTTTAAAACATTTATAAGTTTCAATAGACTTCTATTCTCAAAGTATATATTAAATATTTAGAACAATAAAATAAAAGAAGCCACTGCCAGTAATTAACACACAAATAGATTTTTATTAACGCACATTTAAAATTGAAGATTAAATTTATTTTTAGATTTTAACATTAATAATTTTTTTTTAAAATTTAAATTACTATTTTAAATAGATCACACAGATGGATATTTAAATTATATTTTACTTTAGCATGTCGAGCATAGATAGTCTACATAGTTTTTTTTTTTACTTAAAAACTTATCAAAACATTCATTCAATCTCAGACTAAAAGTTTGTAGTCAACCCAATGCCTGCTTCCAGATATATAGTAGCAATCAATGCAATACAAAGATGCTAGCATAAAATCATGCCACAGGAATGTGCATCTGGCAGCGTGATATTATTTGAAGGAAATGATCCAGGTCTACATCAGGAAAGTGCCTCTGTCTGACTAAGGAATCACGTATATAAATTTTTTTTAAAGAGTGCTACGTATGAGGGAACGCGGTCTTTCTGCCGTCTTATAAATCCCTGTCCATAGAGCTAGGAGGGGTCAATGGTGCAGGAAATACATCTGCGACCATTTTCAATGATATGACTGCCTCTTTGGGGTCATGCATTCAGGTGGGCACATTGCCCTGTATGCTAAACACGCTTCAACATTACATTAATATAAATGTCTATATATCTCTCCACTAGCACTGACACAACCACAAAACAAATAGCCTGAAATTAAAATCTGTTAAATTAAAAATAAACGCATTTAAACATAGTTATTAATCTTTATCCATGCAGCTATCTACACCCAACTTTAAATTTAATACATTTTAGTTAAAACATAATACACACAAAAAAAAATTGAACTGGAAATGATTCTTAAACATCTACATAAAAAATATCAATAATTGAATTTGCATTCTTTAAGTCAGATAAGAGTTCTTATTTTCAGTTATTAATTACTTGCAATTTTAGGAAAGTTATTAGATAGATACAATAGTTCATACTTTATGGATTTAATAGATTGAGAGGTCCATCTTCGTGATCACTTTCGTAGATTTTGTCCTTCTTTGAAATAAAACTGCGACTTGCCATGCATTTGGTCAGGAACTGTCATCCAGAGGTCTCAGCTGGTTGTCCGGAAAATTAAATTTATTGCAGACTTCCACATCGTGAAAATCTGCAATATAGCTAGTTATAATGATCTATTCATAGTCAGCTCTAAGATAACAATTATAATAATAATTTGGCTTTTATATTTTTATTAGTCTCTTATCATTAGATCTTGAGATTCAACAAGCAAGACGTCACTAATCCATTCGTGTTTCAGTTATGGTCCGTGCTGTCATTTTCGTGTTTGGATTGGTCATTTAATTCCTTTGTATTCTCTTATCTGACCATTTAATTTATTTTACATGCCTCACGAGGTAGTTTGCTTTTGAACAATCATTTAATTAATAAGACAATCATTTCCATATTCTAAGACTATAGAAATCAACATTATTTCTATTTTTAAAATATCAATCTTTATATCTTTACTTTTTACAAAAAAAAATTACTTTCAAATATTTTTATTTTTTAAAAGTTTTTAAAGTTGTCCATCATGCGATCTATATATACGTTAAACAGTTTTTAAATTAAGTTTTTTTTTCTTTTTAATAAATCAATTTTTATTTATGGTCTTTTATTTTAATTTTAAAATAATGTGACGGGATATTATATTCCGTTACAATATATATATATTGTAACATGATGTATCATTTTCCATATATATCTTACGCATATATATATATATATATATATATAATCATTTATAAGATTGCGTGTATGTATATAATGATACACGTATATGCATAATTGTTACAAAAAAAAATATTTATTTAAAAATATTTCGAAAAATGATTCCACTTCTTGCCCAGCATATTTATGAGCATCAATTTATGACCTCAAGTGCCAATCTTGTATTACTATAAGAATTATGCTGGGAGAGCAGAAATACCAATATGGAAATGCCATTGACTAGCTCTACTCATGGCGGGTGATTGACAAATTGACAGAAATCTACGAGGATGAAGGTTACTATACTTTAAGATTCTTGATATAGTATTCTAAATTATTTCTACTTTTATAAAAATAGACCTAAATAAACAATAGCAATAAACATACATTTTATTTTAAATTTTGTACATTTTTATTTTACCATGATTAAATATTTTGTGCTCTTTATTTAAAGAAAAACGCATGCATACACACACTGCTTAGATATTTATAAAATTCCTTGTTTTAAAAGTTTGTGCATATTGTTCATGATAATGAAGTTTGTAAAGAAAGTTTGTGAAAAATTAAAAGAAACAGATGCTATCTGGAACACTAATTACATATTGTTGAATGTGTACATACCTGCATGTCTTTTCTTTCCTGGGGAAAATGATGGGTTATTAAAAGTGAAAATTTTCATTAGTTTTGACTCCTTTTTATAGCACTTAAGTAATGGTGATTAAATTGGATTATTTATTCCAGCTGTTCTGTATTCTTGCTTGTTGATTCCATTCCTTTTTTTTTTATTTAGACTTCAGATCAATTAGTTTCTATCTTCATCAGTTACTTTTCATGCAGCCACCTTCAGACCTTCATGGGGCAGGATTGCACTGCCTGGCATGCTTATGCTTTCTTAAATCAGCTTGCCCATCATTTTACCCTCCATTTCTCTCCACAAATCTCGCTCGCAGCACTCTCTACAAAAATCAGCAATAGAATCTTCTTTTTAGCATGTTCTGCTGCTCAAAAATCCGAATTCTTTTTAAACAAAAACTTTTCACACCTCCAAATTAAATTTTGGTCTTCTTTTGTTTTCATCAAAATTATTTTGAATCTAAACTTAAATCTCACTAATTAAATTCCTTAGGTATCAATCAAGTTATTTTTGATATTTTTTTTCAATTAACTTTTTCAAAGTGAAATTGAAAAGTTTCCATCTTGAAAAATCAAGTATATTTCCATATCTGCATTTATACTTTTTTTTATATATTACTCTATCCAGCAAAATATATACATGCATTCTCAAAAAAACAAACGAGCACACATACCCCCCCCCTCTTCTGTTTATTTTAACCTTTTTAAATCCCTATTTAGAATTATAAATTTATATACTAAAAAGGAAATATAAGTATGAAAAAGAAATAAATTTAATTAATCGGGCTATATTGATGCATATATAGGCAAGTTTACTTTTTGAAACAGGGATCGAACTCAGCCCTGTTTCAATATATATAGATAGATATATATATATATATATATATATATATATCAAATAAGCTCCTAATAAGCTTTGCAGAATATCACCAACCGCAGGCCGATTTCTGCTACTGGCTTCCTCAATGAAGTTCTAGGATATTCAAGCATTAGATTAAAAAATACCAGGACAATCCCAGTGCTTTATCTATTGGATAACTATTAAGCAGAAAATCTAAAATTTTCAGTCATTCATATGTCTTCCAATCCAGCTAACTAACCTAAATAGCCATATGTGACTGAACCAAATTCAGATACACCATATATTAATAACTTTAGCAATATAAAATCCCCAAAGCTTTAATAGCAAAAAATAAAATTACAAAGAAATTAAGTCACATATCACATGACCTAATTTAACAAGTTTGTATTACAAATGTTATATATAGAGCTTGCAAATAAGCTCTTAACAAGCTTTGAAGAATATCCCCAATCTCAGACAAGTTTCTGCTACTGCCAGTCTGGGATTGGGAATATTCTACAAAACTTGTTAAGAGCTTATTTGTGAGCTCTATATATAATATTTGTAATACAAGCTTGTTCAATTAGGTCAAGTAATATATGATTTGATTTCTTTGTAATATATAGCTAGCCAAGCACATTAAGTTAAACTATTTATTAAAGCTATGCTCCATACGATTTCTTGCATATATTTATTTTCTAAATAAAATGTATTATTTAATCATGAAAATTATAAACAGTATATGAATAATATATTTATAATTATTATGGTATTCTTGAAAATCTATATATCCAAATCATACATTTAAATGCATATTAAATCACTTATGCTACTGAGAAATAATTATGCAAAAATGTACTCATAAAAAAACTATTAAGACTTTTTCGTGTGTATGTGAGGAAAGTAGTAATTGTGCGTATGTTTTGGCATGTTACATTTGTAGCTGATTGACTACATACTATAAATAGTCTAAGTTCACAACATATATGTATATATTGAAGTCATACCAGAATTGGTGCATGAAGAACTTTCTTAATTTAAGGAGTAATGCAATGAATTATAATTATCTATTGTGCATGTGTACAAACTGAGACACACAGAGAAAAGCTTATTTATAGACTTTAGACATGTCTGATAACATTTCTAATTGATATTTATTTTTAAACCTTATTCTATTTTATTTAGCAGCAAATAAAACTTTTTTACCTCAAATTTATAGGATAAGGTCCTGATTCGCATCGATTGACATCATAATATCCTCGGGACATTACAGAATGGTACAGTCGCAATTGGAAAAAAAATCTTATAAAAGATAGTGTTACAGTAAATCTCTGTGGGGTTGATGGAAGTTGATTTGCTAATAGCTATTCTGCTTAGCTAGAAAATGGCATCACTAAGCAAAAATCATCATGAATTTGATATGAATATGGATAACCCATAACTTGGAAAAGTTAGATGAACCATTTTAAAGATATATGCTCATAAATAAAATTGAAAAAGAGAAAATAAAATTATCTATGCCACTGCAATGCATGGGAAAAGATATATTGAAATGGGAAAATCCATGCTGTGGCCTAGGATTCCTGATGAGTTTCTACCAGGAATTTAAAGAAAAACTAAATCTTTATTTTACACTTGTGTAATTAAATGAAAGAGATTGAAGAATAGAAAGAAACTACCTCAGAAACGTATCAGGATTATGATGTAGCACTGAGACATTGGTAAATAATTGTGATTATGGTTTTGAGTTAAATGATAAATTATTAGAACAATTATTATATTGAATAATAGATTACACCAGTAGAAAAATGTAAAATAAACCTTAATTATAAACATGTTAATAAAAAATGCATTATGCAAAAAACTATGCTAGATAAGCTTCAAAATTTCTATTCTCTAAATAAATAGATAATTATCCAATAATAGTAAGATAAACAGATACAGATAAACTTCACTGTAAGACTTCAAAGGAATGATAAATCAAAATTATGCTGAAGTGTATATCTGGGGGAAAGCATAATAAGTAGTAAATATAGTATAAAGAAAGTAAAGAACATGACTAATCACAATATTCTGATGGTGTGAATAAATTCAAGCAGAAAATTACCATACTAATAGACAGTGGACTGGGTCTATCATTATCCTGTAAAGACAGGATGAAAATTAATAATAGAAGTAAAAAGAAAAGGTCACTTTCAAAAACTGATGTTATTGCTACAGATGTAAATGGCAATAAGATGATGTGTAAAAAAGTAATCAAACCTGTAGAATTAAAATCTAAGGTTAAATAAAATTTTATCATTGCATAGCATCCATAAGGATTTTAGCCTGTTAATAAGAAAAAAACTGTTTTTTTTTCCTTTGGAAATCCACATAAATGTTGTCAAGAAAGCACAATTGGAAGCAATAGTTGTTTCAATCAAGGTCAGTAGAGTTATTGGCATGACCAGACAACAGTGAACCAATGAAGGATGCTTACCCAATTTTATGCAAGCCATGTAAAATTATATTTTATTAAAAGAAAAAGTGGAAATAATATCAATGGGATGGTTCATAAAGGCATATTAACACTGTAAGTGGTTCATTCTCTGCTACTTCAGTAGTAGTTATTATGAAGCCAGATGGAAAACTTTGCTATTGTGAAAATTATTGGAGTTATATTAAATAAGTTTATCAATAAAGTAGTTTATCCCATTTCTAGTGTAAATGAATTACTAGCATCTTTGTAAAAAGTCTCACTTTTTGCAAAAATAGATTTAAAATCAGCTTTCCACCTAATTCCCATCACTGATAGAAAAGCAGAATTATTAACTCCCCTATTCATTTGGAACTTTTCAAATGCATCAAGTTTACTTATGGATTATAGTTGCATATATCTTTCAAACAGAAATGGATTGTTTATTTTATGGTATGAATGGCATCATTCCATATTTAGACAATATATTGGTTACTACAGCATCTGAGGTGTGAATCAGGAATATATGGGGTTAAAGACTATTCCAATTTGGCGAAAATTGAAGAGTAGCTAACACTAGCCTTAAAAGTAAGTTAATGCACTATTTTAATAT
Organism: Epiperipatus broadwayi; assembly: GCA_028023455.1. Lineage (NCBI taxonomy): Eukaryota > Metazoa > Onychophora > Udeonychophora > Euonychophora > Peripatidae > Epiperipatus > Epiperipatus broadwayi. Next base: position 941,183 of record JAQFVV010006287.1, on the reverse strand, counting down.
TGAGAGAGAATGTGTTCCAAAACTAACTCTCAAGCCGATTATGAAATATCAATTTATAATGTTCTTTTATATTGAATCGTGAATTATTTGTTTCTATATAGTTAGTTTTAAAATATTAAATAAGACTAATTAGCATAAAAATGACTACAGAATGGGATTTTATAAATATATTTAGTAATAATAAAAAAAAAACTGTAACGATTTGATTTCTATCTTTTCATAATATAATTACACTAGTAATACATCAGCAAATAAAGAAAATAATAAATGACAAACTATTAAAAAATAAAAAGAAAGAAGAATTAATAATATACAATTAACAAAATGTCTCATGTAATAAGAAACATTTACAGTTCATTTTGCATATTTTTATAAAGGCGGTCATTAATTAATTAATTATCTATTAAATAAAATATTTTACTTGTATTTTTACATAGTCAGTTTAGTTATAGTATTTTTTTGTATATTTTATATTTCTGTTTCTTGACTGGTTGGCATTTTCTCCATTCCATATATGATTTTCTCTTGGATTCTGGATTTCCACTTTTTCTTGGGAAATAATTTTTTGGTGAGTCATATGGAGATAATTTTTGAAAATGAGCATTACTACTATTCAATTTGTAGGTGGTTATCATCAACAGACAGACGAGAGATAGGCATAGTTAACTGGTCAAAGCAAAATTTTCATCCAGTTAGTCCATAAGGTCGTAAGTGATGAATAGACACATCAATGGATTTTAGCCTGCTAAGAGAATATCATTAGATAAATAGAGATTTGGTTTCTTATTGGGGATTACTGCCTTCATTGCTATTGAGCATTTCTGATTTTGTTATTCTGTGACTGATCAAAAATTCTTCAAAACAGATAAAATATTAAAAAAAAAAAAAAGTATTGATGCAATCTTAAATATGCTATCTAATCTGTCACTACTAGTTTTGATAAACGGGATTATTTTTAATTTTAACTTTTATTCTAGGAATTAAACTTAAATTTTTAATCTTCCATTGAAATTATTATTACAATCTCACCTACTACTATTTTTTTAATTTAGTAACATTGTTTAGCAACAATATATCTCTTAATTTTTTTTTTTACTACAAAAACATTTTAAAATTAAATACAGTAAGCATTTTATGTTTTAAGCTTTTCTCAATGTATTAGAAATACATAGTATTTAAAATATATCTCATAATAAAATGTATAAGTTTATTGAAACCTTTAAGTTATTGTTACTGCAAAAAAAATGAATGTTAAAACATGTAATTGATGAAAACTATTTTACTTTAATAAATAAAGTTTGATTACAACACGTTATATATATATATATATATATATATATATATATATATATATATATATATATATATATATATATATATATATATATATATATATATATATATATATATATATATATATATATATACATCCTAATGGTCTTTGTGTGTCTGGATGGCACTATATATATATATTGTGATATTTTGAATGGGCACAAGTACTTAAAGTATACTGTGTCATTGGTAAATAACTGCATTTAACAAAAAAAAAGGCGAAATAGCTTCTAAAATTTTAAAATTTTTTATTAATAATCTAAAATCTCATGTGAGAGTTGCTTATGAATGTTAGTGTGAATTTTTATAAGCATTTGTTATTATTATATTTGATTAAGTATTTAATGCAAGAAAGGGGGGGGTGGATTAATACAGGAATTGTTGATATGCAAGTTAAGTTGATGCAAATTTGTTTTAATTATTTGTAGAATAGTGTTTGGTGTTTATTTAGATCGTTTTCTGATCTGTTTATTCATTGGCACACCCATTTGATGTATAAGTAAAATAATCAGTGAAGTATGTCTAACCCATAGTCATATCAGACATATGTTAGTCAGGATAATTTAGTATTCATATAGCAACATATGTGTATGCATGTATATCTATATCATCTTTTAATTTCATTTTCATATTTAATTACAATATAAATTTTACATTCTACAATAAAACATTTAAAATTATAGTCATCATTATCATCATCAACCATTGTCAATTCACTGCAGGATGAAGGTCTCTCCAAGTTTAATCCATCTTCTCCGATCTTTAGCTTCTCTTCTCCACAACACCCCTGCACATTTTCTTATTTCATCCATCCATCTCACATGTGGTCTCTTTCTGGGTCTTTTACAATCTCTTGGAATCCAGTTTAACATTTCAATTGTCCATCTATTATCATCTCTTCTAGCAATATGTCCAGCCCAACTCCATTTCAATCTTTTAATTTTTTTCAATAAGGTCAGTAACACCTGTTTGTTGTCTTACCCATACATTGCGTTTTCGATCTCTTCTTGTTACTCCCAACATACATCTCTCCATACTTTTTTGAGTGGTCTGAAGTCTCTGTATTGCTCTTCTATTAAGTGTCCAACTCTCAGATCCATAAGTAAGAACTGGTAAAACACATTTGTTAAAAACCATCCTTTTCAAACACATAGGCATATCTCCTTTTAGTATCAAGTTATTTCTACCAAAAGTATTTGAACTAAGTTTAATTCTATGATTAATTTTCTCCATTATGTTTCCATCTGTATTAATAATCTGACCAAGGTATTTGTAACTGTTAACTTCTTCTAATTCTTCATAATCAATCTTTATTTTCATATTTTGAGCAAATCGATTAATCATTACTTTAGTCTTTTTAACGTTTATCTTTAGTCCTACTTTTCTATTTTCATCTGCTAACTCCTACAACATTTCCTGCAGCTCTGAAGCATTATTTGCAAAAACAACTACATCATCTGTGAAATCTAAAAGACTTAAATACTCTCTATTTACTTTCACTCCTTTAGTTTCTCATTTTAATCCACAAAATAATTCTTGCAGCACTGCTGTAAAACGTTTTGGAGATATGGAGTCACCTTGTCTTACACCTTTCTCAATGTTGATTTTTCCAGTATCATTATGTAATCTAATTGTTGCTGTTGCATTTTTATAAATATTATTTAAAATATGACAATATCCTGGATCTATATCTTGATGATCCAAAGTTTTAATCACTGAAGAAATGTGTATAGAATCGAATGCCTTTTCATAATCTACAAATCCAAAACATAATGACAACTCATATTCATTTGTCCTTTCTATGACTTCTCTCAATACTTGGATATGATCTATTGTACTAAAACCACTTTTAAATCCAGCTTGTTCTCTTGGTTGGTGGAAATCCAAAGGTCTCTGTAGACGAGTTGTAATTATCTTGGTAAAAATTTTATATAAAACTGATAAAAGGCTGATAGGTCTGTAATTTCTAATATCTTCTTTATCACCTTTTTTAAATATTAATATTATTACTGCATTTTTCCAATCTTCTGCTACATCTTTATCATTTAGACATTTGGTATATAATTTTGCTAAAATTCTTTCTATTTCTTCACCTGCTTCTTTTAATATATCAATTATAATTCCATCATTTCCTGGAGCCTTTCCTTTCTACACACATTTAATTGCATGTCTCACTTCTTTATTTAAAATTCTGGGCAATTCAGAAGATGTAATAGATATAGGAGGTTCTTGTTCTTTATTACTATATAATTCTTGATAAAAATCTTCTACCAATTTCATGATGTCATCTCTCATTTTAGTAATAATTCCATCTTTTTTTCTTATTGCAGATATAAATTTCCTACCAATACCAAAATGTTGTTTAACATTCTTGAGACTTTTATTTTCTTCTACAGCTTTCCTTGCTATTTCACAGTTATACTTTCTTATATCATTTTCAACTCTTTTCTGTACCATTTTACAAAATTCGAGATATTCAATTCTTTTTAATACATCACTTTTGTATATCTTCATATTCCTTCTTTTCTTCATAAATTCTCTAGTCTCAGTAAACATTTTATTAGTCAATTGCTGCTTTTTTCTAGCAGCTATCTTTGTTGCAGTTTTTAAAAGTGTATCAGTTATTTTCATATTAATTTCATTCAAATCTGAATCATGTTGAAAATCTCCTAACATTTGAAACCTATTTGTAAGTTCTAATTTAAATTCATTAGAATGTTTCTGAAGATTAGCAATATCATCTGTAAATATTGTTTTTCTTGATAATTTTTGTCTCTCTAGTTTTACATTAAATTATAGTAAATATTTCTAATAACAAATGTAAATATATTTTGAGTTATTAATGGATATCTGGATTGGTGAATTATTTGACAAATTAAATTGTGTTATCAACTACTTTATTTTACTAATTAATTAATATTCATTTATTTCAAAAGTGTAAAAAAGTTATTTTTATTTGTTTTATTTGGTTGGATTTGATTTAGAAAATCAAAATGATTTTTTTTTCAAGAAAAGATTTCTTGAATATTTGTTCTCTAATTAACCGAGTGGAAAAGGGTGAAGCTAACCTTTGGAAGATAAGATGACCTCTTGATTGATGGAAAAGAAATGTATTTAAGTGATAGTAATAGAAATTCAGTGATTATTCATTCAGTCATTCATTCATTAAATTATTGATTCTGCTTCTGACACTTCTTCTATGTACAATTGTTTAATCTCTTCCAGAAATCAAGACAGTTAAACTCCAAAGTGTACATTTTTAAACATTATTTTCTTTATAAAATTTAGTATGGGAATTCTAGCCACCAGACAGCTCTAAGGAAGGATATCAGGCTAATCTATATGAAAGATATATTTTCTTCATTTTTTTCCATTCAGTTAATTAAATGTTAAATTAATCCTATCCTTTTTAAAATGTATTTGTATGCTGATAATTTTAATCTACTTTGTTTGCTTATATCTTCTATTATTACTAAGAAAAAATGAAATTGTGTGAACTTTCTAATCTTTTAAGGAAATTTATGCAGGACTGCTTAACAAAACCTACCATAAACTCTACATTTCAATTCTCTTCTAACTATGTAAAAGTTAAGTTTAAAATGAGAGGATGCATATAAAATTTATTGTGCTATATATTTGGATTACTACATGATAATAATTATGCTTATTATTATTCATGCTTATAAAATACTTTATTAAAGAAGTGAATGCATGGCTTACAAATAATTAACTAATTACTAATGTTTATTTAATATGTACATATTTAAGTTGAGTAAAAGGACATTAATATTGTATATTTCTTGTTTTCCCCGGCATGTCGTATTATTGAAAAAATATCATTGCTTAACGAATTATAGATTTTACATAAATGATTAATTAGCAATGAACCAAAATAATTATATTCACATTAGCTTATGACATTTATGGGAAGCTGATATTCTCTTTTGGAAACCTGCTAAAGTTACTGCTAAATAAATTTAAAAATTTCCAGAATTATTTAAATGATGAATATAAAACAGACATAGCTTAAACTATCTATCCATATCTCTGTTATTATATAAAAATTTATTACTGTGCATGCTATATTAGTGAACTCAATTAGCTATTGCTAAGAACATTGGAGATCACTGAATTAAATCTAAATTGTGAATGTCTATCCTGTAGGAATTTGTCTTGATGTATAGTAACATGTACTCATTTGGAATCATCATCCCTGTCTTCGTGTCATTCGGGAAACTTTATGTTTAAAACTTTAAAAGTGAATTTTTTTTAAGTTGAAAGAAGGGTGATTTTTTTTTGCTTTGTTTGTTGCTATTGATATACCATAGATAGATAAACAGATTTATTATTTATGTATTTGTTTATTTAATTTATGTTATTTCCTTTACTTCAAGAACATCTCAGATAGCGTGTTGCAAATTGCAATATGCAGGTAAATGGTTATTATTTAAATAGAATTTCTTATGTGTATTATATATCTGCTTTTGTGTATATTATTAAAGAGAGGTAAATATATTTTTTTATTTATTAAACATCTTGAAATGAGTAAATTGGCTTAGAAAATAATAAATGTATGGAAAATAAATATTGTTATCAGAAATGGTGAAATTCATTGACAATAACTACTGTCATTTAAAAATTTTAAAACAGCTAATAATTTGTCACAAAATAAAAGTTTTATTTTCAGTTTATCATTTACTTTACCGTAATATGCGCATATTATATAATTTGAAGTTATTTTCATGCTCTTATTTATACTTATGTGTGTCTGTCTTATGCATTTGTTTCATATAATTAGTAAATATTAAGTTTTATGACTATTTTTCTTTCTATTAATTTCGAATAATGCTGTATTCTAAAAGAATTGAAAGGAATTAGTGTACTATCTGTGTAAATGTATTTATTTTTCAATGTATAGAATAAAATGTATAGAGAAGCTATGAGAAAGAAAGTTATTCATGATATATTCTATGTAGATTGGAATTGAGAACTCTCTCCCTTGTATATCTAAGTATTTGCCATGAGTGAAGTATATTCCTAGTTTGTATACATATACATTATACAAATGATATTTTATGAAGTTGAATAGTATATGTTCCTTTAATTCCGGTGGTGAGAGCAAGTTCCACACCAATAGTATACCTCAAAGGAGGTGGGGATTCATTATTTGTCATTAGATTCATTAGCCAAAAGCTTGTTTATTCCTCATGTGCTTAAATTTTTCTCTTGAATGTTTATTTTTGTACTATCATAGAACCATAGCTATATGTAATGTAGTTGGCAGATTAATAAATGGTAAGATGAAATTCTTTATGGAATATTAAAGCAGAAATAGTGTTATATTTATTGGTTGGTTTAAGGCATTGTCCGATTTATAATACTTATTTAGTAATTCATAATTAAACTAACAAGATGTAAATATATTGATTTTTGTCTTAGTTATAGCATAGGATGTGACACACATATAATTCAAATAATCTTGCAGACATGAAAGTATAATACTGTTAAATTTATATATCGGGAAGTAAATATTTTGAATTATATCTTATTAATTTACCACAAGCCTTAAATCATCAAACATCAGAATGATTTTTTTTAATGCATGAAAAGTATAGGTATTTAAAGGGATTATTTAATTGAGCTATTTAAGGTTATTCTCTTGACAGCCAAATTTATTAATTTGTTTAATCCCAATAATTGATAGTGTGACCTCTCTAACTTGTATATTTGTGCCCATAATATAATATTTAATTACCTAATGCTGTTTGCTAATAAAAAAAATGTTAGAGTTAATTTACAGCCTAAGTGTATTCGAAGTCAGAATATGAGGACATTATTTTATTTATTACTTCATATCTTGTAAACGTTTAGTCAATAAATGATAAAAAAAAAAAAATGTAACAAAAGAAATATCAAATCCAGATTAGTAAATGTATGTATAAAATGTAAGAATTAGGACAAACGGTCCCAATGTGTGCTAATTATATCTATTTCAATTGCAAATTTAAATAAATGATTTATTTATTATTTAAAACTGTGTCTTCAGTTGTTCTTATATGCATTCGTATTCTAGTTTCCACATTCTACATATTTATTATAACATAAATGCATTACTTTGTAAATTTTATAATAAACATACTGACATCTGATAATATTATTTTCTTGATCCAAACGTTATATGAAATATTTTACTATTTGGTAAACTTATATAAAAGATTGCATACTTAAGTATTCTTTAGACATTGATGTGAGATTAAATGGTACCCTATTTCCTTCATTATCTAATTGCTAGTTCAATGAAACATCTCCCAATTCATTCTATTATTATTATTATTATTTTTTATTACAATAGTCATAAGTTATTGTGTAATAGAATTTCTTTAATCAAATCGTATTAAAGATTCCCTGAGATCTGATTTCCTAGTTCCAAATTAATATCGATTTAGCTATTTAGATTAAGACATGCTAGACAGTGGAGTTATTCAATATTATGTTTTTTATGTTAAAGTTATATTGTAGTTAATCTATGAGTGTATTTAGATGGTGGAAAAAATCAAATGTAAATTATAGTTTATTAGCTTGAATACATAAAACTTTATTAATTTCTACCATTTGGTTGATTAACAAATGAAGCATGTACCTTATTTTAATCATCAATAATATTTCTTCCTTCATTTATTTACATTCTGTATATTCTTAACTTTCTATAACCATCTACTGAAGTAAATTATAAGTCAGGCATAAGTAGAAGAGTCTCAATACTAACTCAAAGCAAAATAAAGTTATTAATTTATTCTATTCATTAATAGAATTGGCACCCTGGAAATTTGTTCACATAATTGTAGGATCGGTGTTGAATAGGGGTTATATATATATATATATATATATATATATATATATATATATATATATATATATATATATATATATATACGAAAAATTAAAATGTTCCAGCTATAACTTATTTTATAGCCTCCACATTGTAGCAAATTGTAAATATATGAAAAATGATGTTTAATACGGCGTCCACATTGTGGGCCAATTATAAGTAAAATGAAATTCCTTGATTATAAATCTCCTTCGTGCGACCATGTTACAAGCCAATTCTAACAAATAAAAAGTTATGCTTTACTTTGTTAATTTTATAAAAAAAAAAACTTATTAAATTGATATAAAACGTATTGTGTAATCTTTCAATCGGTCATCCACATTGTATTTCAAATATAACTAAAATAATTGGGAGAGTTTACAAATATAACATATATTATCGGATAGATTAAGCTAATGATAACTTTATTCAAATGGTCGCACGTCCTCAATATTTATTTCAACTCGGGCGACCACACTATGCATTAGTTATAACCTATATTTCAATCTATATGGCATTTAAACACTTGCAGCTAAGTTGCATGCCAATTGTAACATTTTAAGGATGGATCGGTGGATGCTTCATCATTCCCAGCTATCACTATTTCTAAAGCCTACTGGGATGGTGATGATCGTACAGAACATCTATAATCTTAATTGCCAGGGCACCAAATTGCAACTTTAATAAAATATAAAGGTTAAATCTCACTTCAATAACTTTCTGTAATAATATTTAATGAATGGGTTACTAAATAATCAATCGATTAAGAGAACACTGAGAATGCATTAAAATCGATAATATTAATATCTTTGGAAATTCTTGGTTATTCTCAGCACAGTCCCCATTCACCATCATTAAAGCCACAATTAAAATTTTGTTCCAATTACAAAGTTCTATATCCATCTCCACCTTCCTGATCCACCCCTCCATCAACTTCACATCCATAGGTCTATTACACTATTATCTATTTTACTATTAAATTTTACATTCTGCTATCTCATTTCTCCCATTATAATCTCTTCTCAGGGTTTTTAGAACAATTAGGAATGGAAATCGAATAAGCTGCGATCGATTATTGGTGATAAACACTCCTCTCATGATCACCTCCAAGGTGATTTTGGATTGCCTTTAATGCAGTTTAATATTTATTTACATTAAAGCTCGGAATAATTTAAGCTTATTAAATCTTTTAGAAATGCATCATAAACATATTCACAATTATAACAAAATTATAAAGAAGTGCGTCTAGAGAGGTGTTTGAATACAACAGATGGGGAAAGGATTTTATGCCCACCCCCTGCATTCGCTATCACTCAATAACCATCCCTATTTATGATTTAAATTTCAACTATATTAAATTATTTGGTAATTCTAAGTATCGGAAATTAACCATTTAAATAATTTGTACCGCATATTTATGAAAATGATTCAAATATTAATAATAATATATTGATGTATGATTGGATTGAGATGTCTAGATAATAATAACCCACAAAAACATTGAGACTTACGCAAATTTTATTTAAAACAAATAACAATTTTTATTGACAGACTACAATTCAATACAGAATATACACATTTGCTTGATGACTCGCATGGCTTTCCCCTGTTTTATAACCATATTATGATAAAAATAAACAAATAAATATCCCTAAATCAATGGATAATATCAATAGGTCTAAAATATCAATATTCATTTCCTAATTATCAGGGAATCATGATTATCATGGATTAATATTAATATCAAATAAAAAAAAATATTATCTACCTTCACATATATTATATTTTCGCTTTCATTTTTATCCTAGATATAGTGAGTATCAAATTTATTCCCATGTTTAATGCTTTTAAATTGCTGATTTGTTTTTAGAGCTAATTCTTCCGATAATAAAATTTAATAATTTTATCTAACTATCTTAAATTAACATTCCTTTGCAAATTTACTAATTTTATTTCATCAGTTCGATTTAATATTCTTTTGCTCTAATCTTTACAATATAGATACTTTATGTATGATGGGACTAAGTTAATGCAAACAAATCGGTATCTAGATCAATCATCATCATAATGCACATACTCTATACTCATGTTCTTATGACCATAATAATATTTTTATAATATTATCTTTCCAGCGAAGTTCTCAGCTGGCTGTGGAAATATTTACTAGATAATTTCATACACGCATTGCTTACACCTACAACATTCCAACATTCGTAGGTTTTATTTAACCCTTAATTTTACATTTATTAATTTTATTATTCTTGGCTCTAATTGATAAATTAAACTAGATCAACAAACCAATATTCAAGTACACCAATCGCACATACTTTATCTGCATTCATCCTGACATCAACTTGAGTTTGTGACCCCGTATCCAACATTTATACATAATGCTTATAATAGCTATCTTTCATACACTCGTAAGGAATATCAAACATTAACATGAAACAGGCAGTGACCCGAATTAGAAAAAACCTTTTTACTAAGGTTGAGTTATGCTAGGATTTTTATCACTAGTCATACAAAGAGACTTAGTGTACCTATTGCCTCTGGCCATCAATAAAGAAATCTTACGGTGTAGAGAATAATCAAGTGGGGCAAATTCTTCCACTGTGTTTAAATACTTTATAAATATAGCATAAATATCTGGCTTGGTGGAGACTTTTTGTCCATCCACCTTGTATACAGGTTGAAACATCAACTTCTATAAGTAAAACTTTCATATATCCAATATTCTTGCAGTTAGTGCACTGAAATATGAGCCAACAATTTTTCCAAGCATTAATCAGCTTGTCTCTGGCCTTAACTTTATGATAATAACAATAATAAATAATAAAAAATGCATATTAAATTTTTAAAGCTATTTCCCTGCACTTTTATAAGATAATGATGTTTTAGCTCAACAGCCACATAATTTTATAAACATAGCAATAAATATAAGCATTTGACAATAACTTCTGATCTGATTCATTCAAAACATTTCCCTTAATAATAATATCTCCCTTTTTTTTAATGTTTGTAAAGCATTTAAAATAAGGCACATACAGAATGACATGATATTCTTCACCTACCCCCAAAATGATAGTAATAGCAAAAGCATTTAAAATAAACACATATAAAATAATCTGATATCAATATCTCTACCCCCAAAATAACAACAATTATAATTCTGACATGAATTAATCTTAAATGGATATATATGATAAAACATAAAGGAAGAAATTATTTTTTTTCTTTTTTTTTTCTAGATTAAATGTTCTACATGAATAGTGAATAATAATAATAATAATATATATATATATATATATACACTTAAAGAGTTCTTTGGAAGTGTCTTTCAAGTTTCTGATTTCCATTTTTCCTTTTCCTTTTCTTCCTTGATTTGTTTATATGAGCACATGAGTTTATGTAGACAAAGTTCTTGGGATAAAGTTCTCCTATGCCATCAGATATACGAATTTTATGCTGCTGAAACGATTTCCTTATTTTTGATTTTATGTAGATTACAGCTGAACTTGTTTAAATTTCTCAAGATATAAGTACATTTCTTGTTGTCTTTTTCTTTCTTTAAATTCATTTAATATTCAAATTGAACACTTTATATATGAAATCAAATTTAGAGTTTATTTTCTGTGGTTTAAATTTTACCATTTGCTGATTTGTCATCAATTAGTGCTAGACAATCATGACCATTGATTAACTTCAGGAGATTAAATGTATACCCAATTAAAAAAAACTTATTCGAGAGACTTTTTTTTTCTTTTTTATGATATTAAATTTGGCAAAGTCATTTTAAGAGACAAACGAATAATTTACAATAAACATTTTTTTTTTCTAAAAAAAATATTTCTTTTTAATTTTATAGCAAAGTTTCTCAATGAAACCAGGTGAGAGATAACTTGCAAACAGAGAGTTTCAAATAGACTAGCCCCTCTTTTACAACACAGCAGAGCCTTTTTATAGAGTCTGCCTTTTTTCTCTTCTGCTTCCCTCCATCATGAAATTTTATTGACCCTTGAACTTTGATTAATCTGTTTTCTTAATTAATTGACTCTTGTTTCTTTTTTGTTTTGATCATTTTAACCTTTTGCTCTTTTTGAAAAACCATACCAAATTCACTTCTGCATTCTAACAGATAATCACCAATTAATTTTACACTCAACAGATATAATCACCAATTAATTTTACACTTAAATTTCTTTGTCATATTTATATCATTTAAATTACTCTGATAATTTACTTGGTAATATGACCTGCATGGTAACCACACTGAATAACAAAAGACAAAAAGCTCTCTTCAGAACAAATAACAGAAAGCTCTCTCTTCTCCCTTTTTTACTTTTTCCATGAAAAAAATATATAGCAGCCCAGCTTCAAACCCAGAATTTTGAACTAAATTTTGGCTGTGAATAATAAATTATTAAAAAAGACTTAACTTCTTTTTTAAAGATTTCCTTACAAGTGATGACAAGGAATGATTATTAATTGTGAACCTTATAATTAAAATTCACAATTAGATTAAATACACACACATGTCATATGTATACAATTCTTTAATTAAACCAATTTAATATTTTAATCCTTAATTATTATAACTATTTTTTTATAATTTAATCTCATGAACTATTTATTTATAACTTATCAGTATAAAATCATGACCATCCATTATCACTATCTAACGTAGTTTCAAGAGTCACATATCCCCTCCTTCTTCTTACTCAACTTATTAAATAATGTATAAATCTTGCTTTTCTAAAAATATATCTCCAATACCAAATTGACCCATAAATTAATGTTAAATAAAATAATCTTTTGTTTAGAAATATTTTAATGACAACTGTTCAGATTGCCTACCAAGTAAAATGTATGCAATCCCTATGATTATGGGTTCAAACCTAGTCTTGACTTAAAATTTTGTTTATCAATAAAAAAATATACAAACTATGAGGAAAATTTTTTATTAAACCTTATCTTGCATAGTTAACTCAAGAAATGGAGTCTTTGGCATATCCAAGGGCTACTATATATATATATATATATATATATAGTAGCCCTTGGATATATAAATATGTCATTACAATATATATATATATATATATATATAATGAAACATAGCTAATAAAACAGAATTTCATTTTTAAAATCTAGTTAAAAATTTAAGCAGGAGTTTCCAAGACAACAACCAATTAAAAATAGTTGTGAAAGCTGAAATAATACTGTAAAATGGCTTTGCTTTTGGTTAGTACTCAAGGTCTTAAAATATTTTTAAAATGGAATTCCCATTTATTGGAAGTGTTTCATTACTTATTAAATCATTGTATATGAGTCACTATGGGAAGCTATTGATTTCTATTGAGAAGTAAGAGGTGTTTGTGTTACTTCAAATTCACTTATTTATAAAAAATCATTTAAGAATTTAGTACTAACCAAAAGCCGAGCTGTCTGTATCATAAAAGTAGTTTAGACAATATACTTTTATTTCATCCTGGAAACATCGTGGCTTAAAATTTTAACTAGATTTTAAAAACTGAATTTTTTATTATTAAAAACATTTCATCAGCTATTAGTCCATTAAAGCAAAACTAACATATCTTAATAAACAAAAAAGATATGTGTATGTGGTCAACATCAATCACCAGATGACATTACTACATTTACATCTACAATTTTCTATTTACATTAGCAAATAGTATTAAGTTGTTTCCTAGTAAAATCAGGCACCAGTAAATGTTTCCTGAACTTATTCCTATGGAAAATTTAAATGTATATCCTTATAGTCTCAGGAACCATTACTAATATGTCCACTAGATCATGTAGAATCACCAGAGTCTAAAATAATGGATGACTTTTGTATATAAGGATGCCCTGAATTTTGTAATGAGGATTCATGATTTAATAATGACATGTTTACTATGCATCATTAGTGTTGTTCTATTTGTTTTATAATTTTGAAGCATGATAATGTATTAAAAATGATGTCAGTGTATGAAGTCGAGCATTACCAGCATCCAATTTATTTTTAATGGAAGAACGGTTATGTAAAAAAATATATAAAAATAACATCCCACTACAGATATGTGAGAAACAAAAATCAATAAGTTAAAATCAAACAATATTATAATCTAAAAAATAATCAACAATATTAGCAAAAAGAGAAAGATAACCATCTTGCATAACTGAGTCGCGATTGTTCTAAGCAGTAACTAATAATAGTGATAACAAAACGCCAACTACTAAATCCATAAAACACTGTCAAAATAACTACATGGTATAACTAATTAATCAAATAATGAGAAATGAAAATATGTATAACCATTGTTGCTCTTATTTTTAGGAGAGTTATTGTGATTTGATAAATCCAAATCTCAAAAGTATCAAGCAAGATCTGGATTTGGATATCAGGTGTATATTTTATTTGAATCAGATTAGGAAAATTAATGCTAAAATCAAAATAAATAAAAAAGTGAGTTGTCTCTCACTTTTATACAGATGGTAACAGATAAAAGAAATTGTAAACAGAATGAGAATAATAAATAAAAATGTAATGGGGGGGGGGGATATTAATGTGAATTTCTAATAAAGGACAATCTAATTTATTCTTCTTTTTTTTTCTCATGTGTCATAGCATCAGCCGGGAAATGAACCCACCAACCCGGGACAACTGCTTGCAAAGCAGCTGTCACTGACCTCTCGACCACCAATGCTTGATATCTAATTTATTCTTGAGGGAAAAAACAGGTGAAGCAAGTTGTGAGGAAATTCGTAGTGATATAGATCAATTTATTTATAAAAGCATAAAGATACCAGATTTTTAATGTAAAGTAAATTATTTGTATGCATATCCAGAATAGATTAAACGTGCATGTTTGTAAGGTATACTGTAATAAATGAATACCATTATACACAGCCATTTTTAATTTCTGAATATGAGAATGAATTATAACTTGAATCTTATATATTTTAAAGAAAATAAAGAGATCAATTTGAAAATGTAAAAAATAAAGTTTTTAAAAAAAAAGATTGGCTATCTTAATATAAGCTGAGCATTGGTTGTATATATGTGTGGAGATGATATTCTAGAGTCTAGACCAATAGTATTCAATCTATGAGTCACAACACCAAACGGAATCGCAAAAAATTACCTTGGGGTCGCAAGATTGATGAAAAATTGTAAATAAATTTAATTGATTACAAATACATCATTGTCTAAAAAATTTTAAGAAAAAATATTAATTTTTAATATGTGAAATGTTATTAAATTCTAGAAGATTACTTTACTTTTAAAATGACGACTTCAAAGAGATAGAGGTTCGGATATGTCTCGGGTGATGTCATGTAACATCGCGCTTTCGGCATGTAACATGACTTGGCAAACTATTGATGACAGTGCATATTCTATTTACATAGTCATCGTAGCACATTTGTGAGTTTATTATTTTAGTGTAAAATTTCTTTTTTAACTTAGTATTTGTGATAAATGGACTGCTTTTAAAGTTATAAATTTTATGAACCTTCATGGATAGGTGGTTAAAAACTGGTAGGATAATTGAAAAAACAGACAATGAAGAAGTAAATAACAAGAAGAGCACTTTGATTTCGTCTGTTTTAACTTCGACATTGACCAAATACATTTGGAAGCTTCCGCTTCTATAAAGTTGAAATATAAAAAAGTAAAAGCAAACAAACGAGTTTGTAAGTTTGACAATGAGTTATAAAATATGGTTTTGTATGCACTGAAGCTGATAAACCAAGGGCTAGATGCCTTAAGTGTCTGGCAATACTGTCAAATGAGTCACTGAAACCAAATAAACTGCAGAGACACCTATATAACAAATACCCAGAATCCAAAGATAAAACCATTGAATTTTTTCAGAAAAAAATAGGGCATTTGACGTAAGCAAAACTTTATGTATACTTTTACTGATATTAACAAAAAAGCATTGGAAGCTTCTTACCGAGTAAGCTACCATATAGCTAAATCTAGCAAGTTGTACACAATTGCTGAAGAGTTCATTGTTCCAGCAGCTCAAGATATACGCTAGAAGGAAAAGCAACATGTATATAAAATACCACTCTCTGATACAACAATTGGTCGCAAAATTGTCGAAATGGCAGATAATGTGGAAAGCGAACTTATAATCAGAATTCAAAAAAGTACATTTTTTAATCTTTAGTTATATGAATCAGTCAATTTCCAAAACGCTGCACAACTAATTTGTTTTGCAAAATATGAATACAAAAATGAAGTTGAAAAAAACCATTCTTTTTTGCAAGTAACTACAAAGGAATACAGGAGAAGAAATTCTTACATCACGGTAAACAACATTTCTTGGGGAAAATGTGTGGGATTTGCAGTAATGGAGCTCGTGTCATGATTGGAAAACACAGTGGACTTCTATCCCAAATCAAACAAGTTTCACCTAATATAACATGGGTTCACTGTATGATTCATAGAGAAGCACTTTTATCAAAAAACATGCCACCGAACTTAAAGTTTGTCTTAGATACTGAAGTTAAAATAAATATTATAAAGGCGTGTCCCCTGAACTCAAGAAGTTTTGTGCATATATGCAGAGAAATGGGCAGTAAATATCGGTAGCTTCTTTTATATAGAGGTGTGTGGCTTTCGAGGGATAGGGTCCTAACGAGACTATTTGAACTTAAAGATGAAGTGTTCGTGTTTTAAATGACAATAATAAAGATAAAAAAGTTATACACTCTTTTACTAAAGAAGAATGGCTATGTAGGTTAGCTTACTTAAGTGATATTTTTCTCAAATTGAACGAGTTGAATTTAAGTCTTCAAGGTAAACAATTAAATATATTTATGGCCAATGATAAAATCAAAGCCTTTACAAAGAAAATAGATTTGTGGCGCTGGTACTGCAAGGAAATAAATTTTGCTGCATTTCCTACTTTAGAAAGTTTTGTCTTAGAAAACAAACTAAAAGTTATTCAATCAGTTATTAAAGATATAACAACTCATTTGATAGATTTTAAATATCAATTTAATACTTATTTTCCGGAAGATTTTTCTGACTCTGAATGGATTCGAAATCCCTTTCAGTATGTATTACCCAAAAAGGTATCATTTCATTTAAGCAAAAAACTGAGTTATCATCTGATGGAGAATTAAAATTTGTTTTCAAGAGCTTGAATTGAGTAATTATTGGCTTAAAGTTCGAAATGAATATACAGAACTGTTTGATGCAGCTCTAAATGTATTATTGCTATTTACCTCATCTTATATGTGCGAGATGGGATTTTTCCAATTTCTCTACCGGAAATCTAAATACGGAAACAATTAGCAATAGAGTCACCTTTAAGACTCAAATTAAGCAAAATAGAGACAGAAATATCACTACTTGTAAACAAAAACCAGGTTCATAGATCTCATTAAATATTTTCGTTTTGTAGTTTTTTTAATCTTAATTTTTTCAAGGTCCTTCGTGTTATACTCCATATTTTAATTTAACTAGTTATAAATGATTTTATAGTCGATTTTTCAACATAATATTTTGATAATTACAGAGTTGATTTTCAGTTTATTCTACTTGTATAGACATTAATGTTTATTTTGTATGAAATAAAAAATAAATTAACATCTTCCTAATTTTTAATATTTCCTAGTCCTAGTTTTTGAGCAATTATATTTAGATTATTGATTTTTTTTTTTTTTTAAATTTGGGTCGGCATGTTACCTCGATGTCCCATGTGGGGTCGTACTGCTAGAATGTTTGAATACCACTGTTCTAAACCAACTGACGAGTGCTGCTTTAGCACGAACTACTTATATTGGTGATTACTTATCTTTTCAACATGTGTGTTATCAAGTTTGTCAGCAGTATGAGATAGCGTGGATAGTTGAGAGTCATGTGAAAGTCTGAGTTCAAACCCCCTATATATTACATATTGAAGTGCAGGTTAGAAATTGCCTGTACTTTAGAAAAGAAAAAAATAAGGAAAAATAATTCACATATTTAAACTAAAAAAATATGGCTATTTATGCAAAATATAAAAAACTGCAAAGTCTCTATTTTTTTTCTACTGGTGTTTTTATAATTAAAGTAAAGATGAATAATAAGTAAGAGATTAAAATAAATGTAAAAACAACTGATTTTTTAGTTGTTTATCAAATCAACAACAACAATATCGTTAAGAAATCTTTAAAAAAATTATTGCGTTTTAGAAAAAATCAGTTCTCAATAGATGAAATTATAATCTAAAATCCAAGATTCCTCAGTTGGTAGTGTACTTACATGGAGGAAGATAAAATATTCTAGTTTATTATATAATAATGATGTTACATGTTAGTGTGTGGTGCATGCAATTCAAGAGCTCTCTATAGACAAAGGTCTTAATTATAC
Source organism: Epiperipatus broadwayi (assembly GCA_028023455.1). Lineage (NCBI taxonomy): Eukaryota > Metazoa > Onychophora > Udeonychophora > Euonychophora > Peripatidae > Epiperipatus > Epiperipatus broadwayi. The sequence continues at coordinate 922,617 of JAQFVV010006287.1, read as the reverse complement.
ATTTAAACATTAAATGACATATCTGACATTCACTTCACAAATGATTCATGAAATTTCTATCTACGTACATTACAATATTTTTATATTCTTAATCATCATCAATGTCTACGGCTCCTTTATTAAAGAGTTTTAATAATCGAGTGTTATATGCTCATTCTCTTCCTCTTCCTTTGCCACTGTAAAAGCATCGTTTTATATTGTCAAACTATGTTATATGGACCCTCATATGTGTTCTGGAATTTTTATGCTTTTCTGAATAAATCATAGGATTAATTTGGTTTAAAACTTGATTAAGGTATTACAATAACTCTGCAACACCATTTTTAAGATCAACAAATATTCTATTAAAATGATAACAACATGCATAACATCAGAAGTCATTATGCTGGTGTTTTTCAGGATGTTATTTTACCTGCCATTAAATAGCAATCAAGTCACACTTAGTAAAAAAATTTCTTTTTTTGAAATATTAGTTATTCATAAGTTGATGAAGGAATATTATGATCTGGTAGTGCGGATTGGTTCAGCTATCTCATGTTGAATGAATCGGTTATTTTTAAAGACAATGGAATTGTAATATGGAGATGTGCATTTGGATATTACCACCAATTTTAACATGAGTAATAGCTCCCTGTTCACTTCCCTTTTGTATTGATGTCATATATGATATAATCGGGCTTGATGCGGTGGACTATGTGTTAGTTTAATTTGATATTCATAGTCTTTTATCATCTGACAAGCATTAGATAATAGGGATTCGTATCTCTGAAATTGTATGCAAATTAGTCCCTGAACTTATCTTATAGTAAATGACGAATTTTATATTTAATAAACAATAATAATATATAAATTAAGCAGAAGTATTTTCAATTACATTGTAATCATTATTAACTAAAGTCATTCAGACAAAAAAAGCAGATATCACGTGACTTGTATCTTGATATGTATTATATAATCTTTAAATTGATTTATAAAAATCGCCTTATTTACTTTTTTTCTTTGTTTTCTCTCATTTAACATTCTTGTGTGATCTAAAGTAAAGGTAAATTTAAAATTACGAGTTTCCTTTGACCATGAAAAATCTTGCAACTTCAATTTAGTGTTTAATCTATATCTCATAAAAAAACATTTAAAGAGGAAAGATATCTTTAAAAAAAATTAGAGTGATTTTTGTGAACAAATTTAAAAATTGTGTAATAAATAGACAATCCGCTAATATCGATATGCAAAATCACTTGTTATCTGCTACTTTTGGGTTGTTTGACTTCATTTGATAATGATTTCAACTTAATCGAAAATTCTTCTGCTTAATTTATACATTGTTATTTATTATTTACTATTATATAGCATATCTTAATATTTGGATATGATCTATTAATATTATTATTATTATTATTATTATTATTATTATTATTATTATTATTATTATTATTATTATTATTATTATTATTATTATTATTATTATTATTATTATTATTATTATTATTATTAATTATAAAAACCAAATGCTGTTTTTTCCGACTTAAGACCAATCTTCATTTTATATGAATTGTAATGATTTTATCAAGATCTTATATGAAATTAAAAGATCTTCAGCTCTATCTAATATTAAATATTAAATCATCATGTCATATATATATATATATAAGTAGATTGTATTAGTAACAAAATATTTACAAGAATTAGTATATTTACATTAAGAGCTTTTTATATATATATATATTTTTTTACATTGTTTAGGAATTGGAACGAGATGATTTCTGTTATTGCATTAATGAGCAGCAAAGGAATATATTGCTTTACCATATTTTTGTGACATTACTGAGTATATATTTTTGAACATATAGATATATATGTTGTGCCATTCTTTGTTTTTTAATACATTGTATTTTTTGTTGTCAAAGATTACAGCTCAACGAACAACCCATATTGACTGAGAGTGTGAAAGGTTACAAAGGCATTGAATGGCTTTAATTTCTTTATATTGTTAATGAGCATATTTTTTAAATTAATTTTGTCTTTGTGGAATACAAAGCGACATAAGGGTGAAAAGTATGGACATGTCTCAAAGATATGGGATGTATTTTCTGGGATGCATTGCATGGTATGCAAGTAGAATCTATGTTTAATTTAAAGTGTTTTATGAGAAATAACTTTTATGGTATTATATCAAATAGCAGATTATGCAGGAATTTTAGCCATGAGTGAGGCATGCATAAATTTTGAAATTTAGTCAGTGTTCTGGCTGGAGATAGTGTTGACCAAAGTTGCATTTTAAAATGTCATAAATATAATTGTATTTTAAGTCATTGTTCTTTATTACTATAAATTTCTTTATAGAACACCTCCACATTCTTAACATTCCCTTTCTATAATAGTAATAATACAACTTTTTTACTTTTATTGGAAAAAAGTCTTTCCATTAAAATATTCTTTTATATCTTGGAGAATTTTTTATATACGTTTTTCCACCCATTTTACAAATATACTGTTGGGTTATTATTAATACTTATAAATGTATCGTTTTCGTTTTCGAATATTTTTTACAATTTTTTCTTTGTAAATTCATTGATTTGACTCAGTTAAAAATTTACTTATTTCTCATCTCTTAACATATTGAGTCAAATATCTTTCATATATTCTATTCATTTCATTTTATACTAAATTTATTCAAATATGTTATAAAGTTTTAATTCTAACTTCAATTATGTATTTCAAGGATCGAGAATTGTTATATTTCTGAATGGTTTCATCACTGATTTTCAATTAATTCATACCCAGTGTTTTTGCTAGGAAATTCATAAAAAGTTGAAGTACTAGAAGTAACAGAGCTGAATGATAATCCATATATCTAATGTTCCAAAACCTGCCAGCCTAACTTTGCACTAAACTATATCTATTTTTAGTAATACTATTCTATTAAATAATACCTTTAACTAATAATTTATTTAATTTTTACTTTTTCAACTTTTGATATCGCATTCTTTTATTCCATCTATGTTCCTTAATATCACCATAATGAAATCATTTTCAATATTATGCAAAACCATTTATGTTGATTTTTGATTGACCTTATAGTGTATTTGACAGCACATTATCTTGCATGAACATGAACTGAAGTATAATTTTATTTGCAACTGTATAAAGTATTTCACACAAAGTCAATTTAACACATTGCAAGATGATGTAATTATATCTAGAAAGTATAGTTTTAAAGTTAACCTTATTTAAACAGATAAATATTGTTAAATTTTTTAAAAAAAATGATTGTAATAATAATATTTAATTTTTTTTCTGTGTAAGATAAGTTACATCAATGAGATTCAAGCTCTGAGATTTATTTATATATTTGTGCTTACTTTAAAGTAAAATAATTTAACCGGCAACTAATTTTGTCACACTTCTACTACAACTGGCATCTTATACTATTTATAAGATATGTATTTGTTATATAAATATAATTATATGTTATGTTTCAAATTTGATATTTTTATCATTAGTTACATTAAGTATTAAATTATTTGTGCAAAAAATTAAAATAATATAATCATGAAATTACAAAAATAAAGATATACAGTTGACAGTTTTTTATAAGCAGTTCATTGCTTTTTTATTTACATAATAAATTTTCTTCTTATGTTACCCTTACATTATATTTTATTATGTTTGTCTTAAAAAATAGAAAAAAGTAGCAACTTTTTGCAAAAGATAATTTACATTTTTCGGTCTAGATGGATTTTTTTATAAAAAGAGAGTTGTTTATAGTAGTGAAATAAACTTTCTTTTTAGTTGCCCCCGTAGTTACAATAAATTTTATTCTGTTTGTCTTGAAAAGTAGAAATAATATCAATTTTTTAAAATAGACAATTTGTCTAAACTACAACCAGCATAAGATATTATTAAAACAGAAAGAATGTAAAAAAATGTAAACTTAATTTGAATTAAGATGATTTTTATAAAATAAAAACATAATTGTGAAGGTATTGAGACAGTCGGCTATTCAATTTAAAAAAATACTATAAAATAAAATCGTTGGAAAATTGGTAGAAGTTCACATATCGGTTGTATCTGTTGTAAATTTTAAAAAAAGATTTCCTTTTTCTAAATGAAACAAATTATCTTGATTACAAATCTATAAACTTACATATATGTTGGTATTTTAAAAAAAATTATATGTTGGTATTTATAAATAATATTAATATTTTAATATGTATATAGCAATAATTATTGAATTTCTAAATCTATGTGTTTGCACTCCTTGTCAAAAGATTTCTAGATAAATTCTGTATTTTAACATTTTTTTAATATTTGTCATTTATATTGCACTGTATCTTAATTTATTCTAATGTCACATAGTCACTTGCTATTTCTTCCAGTATAGTTGTGATTTATCTAACTGAAAATATTTTTATCTAATAAAAATATCAGATTATTTATCAGTACTTTGGGCAAATAATTATTCTGTTAATTCGTCCTTTCAAGTTGTGGAAAAAATCAAAAAAGCCACGATCGAAAACAACTTCTATATGACTACCCTTGACGTCAAAGAATTATGCGGATCGGTGGACAGAAAACAATCTATTCAAATCATCCAACAAGAACTTACCAACACGATGTCAGCTGAACGCATTACATTTTTAACATGGATGGATAAACATATATATACAACATTTGAGCACGTTTGGTACAATATGAAAAGTGGTTGGCCTATGGGCCTCCCCCTCAGTGGAATCGTAACCAGCATTTTCCTTAATCACTACGAAAGATTAATCGTGTCCAAATATCAAGCTGACAGCCCTCACACTATATACATGCGGTACGTAGATGATATATTTATTTTAGCCAACCAGCACACTATAAATAGTATTACACAAGAGTTAACACATAATACTAATCTAACTATCAATTCCACAACAGAAGACGCATTCCAAAGTCTAAATTACCTTGACCTTAGGTTAACACGCGATGAGAGAGGTATAAATTATTCAATGATAATAAAGCCCTTTGAAATCAGAGGCTTTATACACCCACACTCCAACTCTCCAAGCTCTCACAAATTGGCAGGCCTGCAAGCATTTTTATATAGAAATATGCAGCTGTGCAAGTTTGAGGCAGATAGAAAGAATAATATACATCTTTACACCAAAGACCTACTACAAGCAGGCTATAAACTCAACACTATTAACAATAAAATCAAACAATTTTATAGGAAAATCACTGACAATAAAAACAATATTAAACTTCCATATATTACTCTTCCCCACATACCTAAAATCTCCTATCAATTAATCAAGGTTTTGGCCAATAAATTTAAAATTAGCTTTCATACACCCCCATGCACTAATCGTCTAATCAATAACTCTAAGGACAAAATTGAACCTTCTCAGACTCCCCATGTCGTTTACAGCATAGCTTGCCCACAACCTGGTTGCTGGGCCATTTATTTTGGAGAAACCAAGGCAGGCATAATCAACAGGACAGCACAACACAGATATACATATAATAGAGCCATAAAAAACAATGATAATTCATCAACATTTTTAGAGCATTCCAAGAAGACAGGACATTTGTTTGAACCTTCCAGCCCTAAAATAGTCTGTATTGAGAAAAATGACATCAAGCAGAAAATCAGAGAAGCATATTTTATTAATGGCAATAATAACTCCATCAATAGACGAGATACCTGCTTTGACATCTCCAAACGTTGGACTATCTAGTTCATTTGCATATGCTTTGCATACTGTTTTGTTTCCCTTGTCCTATTTTTTCGTTCTGCAGCTCACAGTACCGCTATGAATATGAGGCAAAAGACCTCGAAAGCGCTTAGCGTGTAATAATTTCTGTGTATCTTTATAGCTTCTCATTCAAGTGTGGCATACGCTTTGTTAATTTTGTATATTAAATTATCGAATGAGAAGTCTTAAAATCTTTAATACTTTACATATATGAGTATTAAAAAAAACTAGTATTTTTGTATATTCTGTGTTAATAATTTTGTGTAAATATATTAATCTATTCATTTATTTATTTCCTTTATTACAGCTGTATCGTGTGGAATCGATTGGTTGCGCTTTAAGGAAAAGTGTTACAGATATAAGGAAACGTTGGCCACACATATGGAGGCAATACAAGACTGTGTAAAAAACGGTTCAGAGCCACTTTTCATAGAGGATGAAGATGAAAATAAATTTATTACAGGTAAATACATGTAAGTTAATATGTTTATCACTTTAAGTCTTTTGATAAAATATATATTACCTGATAATCAGAAAATAAAGATCAATAATTTTTCTAAAACTAATATAAAACATTAATAGCAAATATTAAATGTTATTTGTATATATTGTAGCAGTGTTAGCCAACTACAAGTCCATCGCATGATGGAGGGCATAATAATCCAGAAATAACCACGTTTTATAAATAATGCAGTCTCAGTAATAAAACAGTTTATTTCAGTGTACTGATATATACTCTCAAAAAAATATTTTATGTGTATATATTTTTTTAAAATTTAACAAATTACTTGTAAAGAAAAAAAAGTAAAACAGATTCTAAACTAATGGAAATTATTCACTAAATGATAAAGCTTTCATGGCATTAAAAATCTTCATATTAATAATGTGATTTATTCTATTGAACTTCAAATTTGCAAAAAAATAATGTTTTCAATTTTTTTATTTGTTTTCCTCTCCTATTTCTATATTTATGTATATGTTTATCAATAAACATGCCATGGAGATGGATTAAAATATAGTTTGGACAGAGATAATTTATTTATTTTTCAATAAATATTTAGTAATACACATATATGATAACCTATAAAAAGCTGAGACAGTAATTTTAATTATCAGAAGATATTTTACTAGAAGAGAGGATCGGACCGAAAAAATATTTATTATGAGCATCATCTTCGGATAGTGTAGTATTCCTATAGCTTGTATTGATGAAGTACATCTTACATATGAAAATAGAGTATTGTTAATATTTCTTCTGTTCCTATAAAAATATGCAATAGTTGTATACGCGTATATATTAAATTTCATTAGATGGCTTGCTAAAAATTCCAGTGTTCCCTCTCTTTGCTAGCATGATTACTGCATAAAGTATGAATTTACATTATCCAGCCTAAAATTGGAAGGATTATCTTAGCATAGAAGAAAGGTGTCTAATTTAAATAAAAAATCACTGTAACTCTTCTCTGACTCTATTTTTCTATCAACCCTTCAAGAAAAAAAGGAGATAATATACAGATGTTTTTTAATTAAATATTCCAAAACCCTTATCAATAAAAAAATTTATTCATCTAACCATCAGAGCAGTACTTTATGTAATAAAGTAAGTTCACTTTATAATAATTTGATATATTAACTTATACATTTCCAACCAAATCAAAAAAAAAATAAGTAGTATTCATTAATGAACTAAATTGAAATTTCTTTGTTAACAAAAAGAAAATGTCAAGAATTATATAATATAATTGTCGAAAATAGTTATAGTTGTCTAAATATTGCAGTACTTAAAGTGTTATTGTTTTATAAATAAGCTTTTTTGCAGAGAATTATGAACAAACTAAAGTAAGAGCTTTATTTTATTATTTTTTAGTTTGTATACACATTGCATGTGACTACATTTTTGTTAATAATTAACATCTATTTAACCATTTATTTTATAGTCAATACCAATCTATTTACTATGAAAATATTAGATGTTTGCTTTTTCAGAATAAGATGTACATTGTTTTACATAGTATTGACTTTCTAAATAAGGAAATTCATATATTTTTTATTATTTTATTATAAGATTCAAAAATCGATTAGGCATCTATGTTAATATCTATATTCCTTGTTTAAACTAACAATAAAAGGTAATTTAAATTATTGAATAGCATTACCTAGAAAGATAATGCCCATGCTTTACCAAAAGTTGATATAGTACATTGTGTAAGAGGATGTATGGAGTACATTACATGGTTCTCATTATGTGAATAAAACTGTTGTTGAATTTATATATTTTTTTCCTCTGTTCACTTTTTATTAATGGATTTTACCAATTTATCAGAGATTTAAACTGAGTAGTGCAAAATCATGAATAAGTTATATAAACCCCAAACTTTGGTTGAGTGTTGACAAAATGACCACTAAATGGATATAGAATCCAACCTGGTTGCTACTGGCAGTATTGTAGTTATTAAATAGGGTGATCTGCCTAAACTAATCAGAAATTCTAATAATATCAGCTATTATTTAGTCATATCCAGATGGTGAGTAGGAAATATTACTGCCGGAAAGTCACATTACCGGCAATTGTTTTTTTTAAAACTGGTAATGCCCTTCAGTATTCTCTTCATAAATTTTAATTGAGTCAATACATGTGGAAGTAATTCCACCCTGCTATATACATGTTTAGTTACAATTAATGTATCGACATGAGACTTGTTAGGGTACTCCCTTGGTGTTGTCTTTTTACATTTGCCTATTCTAATGTGGCCAACCATCCAATTGAATCATCCAATATATGTTTTCTTGTTAATATATATGTGTGTATCAGTTGTATAAGATAGAGTGGATGCCTGATTTTGTTGTGAGTTTGATTGAACATTGCTTGCTAAATACATTTTTTTTATGATCAGATGTATAAACAAACATCAGGTTTAGTTATGGGTTAACCAATTTCTTCAGTATTGGCTTCTATTTTTATGGAGAACTTGGAAAAGAAAATTTTGATATCAGCAATTAAAAAACTGTGCGTATGGCTGATATATGTTGATGATACTATTGTAAGCACGATCTTGATGAATTTTTAATTTTCTTAAATTCTTTTCACATCAACATCCAATTTACTATGGAAGTAGAAAATAATAATCAAGTTCCCTTCTCAGACTTTTAATTGAAAGAAAATGGGATAGGTTTTTTTTTATTTCATGGTATATATAGAAAGCAAATACACATTGAAAGATATCTATATTTTTTATTCTCATCACCATCCAGTACAATTATTTTCAGTTGCAAAGACATTGTTAGGTAGAACTAAGAGACTTTCTGATGACAGCTATTTTCACCAAAATATCTATACTACTAAAAAAAGTGCTTCTTCATAATGGTTTCTCTCACAAGATTATTAATAGGGTTTTTTTTAAATAATAAGAAAAAATATTTTGATATTGCAAACGTTAAGACTGTTCTGCTATATATAATGAGAGTAACCGATAAAATTGGTAATTTTTTAAAGAAAAATAATATCCACCCAGTTTATACTGCGTTAAAAAAAAATAATGAAGTATTTCTAGGCCCTAAAGATAAAATTCCTTTGGAGTGTCATGGCGTATATGAAATTACAAATGGAGTTTGTTTATATTCATACATTGGACAGACAAATCATAGAATAAATATAAAAAAGGAAGAATACATGTTGGCAGTTACAGAAAAATCCAATTCTTCAGCCATTTATTCTCACATTAGATTAACTTACCAGTACATCAATTTCAATAAAACACATATTCTGACAAAAATTAAACAATATGATCAGAGACTGCTAAGGGAAACTATAAAAAATTTTAAAGGCCTAAAAGCATAAATGAAAAGTGTGAATTGAAGAAAATTAACAATATTTAGAAAAATCTATTCTATGATAAAATATTTTTAAAACTTCTCAACCAATAGAATTTGAGAATAAGAAGAAAATAAGAAAGGAAAATAATAATGATTTTAAATCTCATCACAAACACTCTTATGATTTGGGAAAAAAGAAACTCTGAGGAAAGTACATGTTATTGTACTGAACCATCAGCTATTTAGCTATTATATTTTTATTACATGAATCTCTCAGAAATAATACTATGAATTCATCATTTATCTATGATAATATTAGAATTAATATATATATATTATAATGGTCAACAGGCGCCTCCAGTCCATTTGAACCTGGAAAATATATAGTAGGCAGATACGCACGGAAGAGGTCACTCTTTTATCGAACCAAAAGCACCAGTCACTAGATCAAGGAGAAGCTGAGCTTAAAATCTCATTCTGAATGTTAAAATTTCCAATTTTTAATTTTAAATATTAATAATAAAATATCTAAAATAAGTTACTGCCAAAATTAATTAAACAAAACATTTTATTATTATGCACACACACGTTAAAATAAGAAAAAATTCTGAAAATTAACTTGATTAAATATATATTTCATTTAAATCCTATGCATAGATGGAAGCATTTTATAGATTTAAATAAAATTTTGATATTTTAGTAAGCGTGAATATGCTCCATGGACTAAGCATATAGTCAACCCAATCCCTTTTAATATTAGGCTAAAATCTCGCATTTAAACTAATGCTAGCTTACTGATGAGATTATTAGCATAATACAACCATGCTAACAGGAATTTATGTCTGTAACATGATATCATTAGAGAAATAATGAAACATTGTGGGAAGAATGAGCATTTTCTCCATGAACATTAATAAATTTCACCAACAGACAGGAACGATTCACTGCCCAATTAGTGAAACAAAAAACGAAATTATTGAAATATATATATATATATATATATATATATATATTCTCATATATATATATATATATATATATATGAGAAGAGATGGGGGATGGTGGTATTTGCTGGCTTACTGTCCCAATCAGAGTGTAAGAAAATCAATAGTATAAGAAATACTATATGACCATTGACAACATGATGGCTACACTTTGGCCATATGTTTAGGTGGGTATTATACCCTTTATGCTAATGCGATACAAGAGAACAAGTATCCAATGTACCTACTCAGATTACATTGACATAAAACATACATACATCTATTCACTAGCACCAATTTAACTACGAAATAATTAGACCAAAATTAACACACATAAAAACTAACATTCTAATGAATCTATGCAGCCATTTACGCCCATTTTAAATAATTAATTTAAAAGAAATTATGAGAATGGGAATGATGTTAAACATATTAAAAGAAAATATAACAAATAATTTAAATTTTAGTCATATAGAAGATTTCTTTTAAAATTAAGTGACATTTAAAATTACTACTTGGAAAAGTTTGTTTTATAAAAGTAAAGTTCATTTAAACCAAAAGTTCCAGCTTTCCAATGCTGTAGATTTATTGAAGTCTGTCTTGGTGATCCTTGATAGAATACAAAGTTGTTTCCATTTCCTATTTTTCTAGATGAAGACAAGTCCATCGCTGGCCATTTTCTGAGAACCATCATACTCGGGAGACAATTTTAACAGGTTTCAAACACGGGGAACGTAAATTATTGCTGCCCCCTACATTTTGGTGATAAATATATTTAATTTATACGCAATCAGCAAGAATAATCCAAATCTGAATCTCAACTTCAAAGTTTTCTTTTTATATCTTTGTAAATTTTTATCAGCAAATTCCAGGATCGATCTTACCTGGCTTGACTTTTCTCTGTGGATCGTGTGCTTATTTCCCTCCTTATTTGTCAGTTTTCTTTAGAATGGGAACTGAAAATTTTATCGCTAGTAATTTTTTATTTATCTCTTTATCTGATTTTATGCCCAAGGACCTGTTTGCTATTACTTTAATATAGAAAATCATTTCCATTCTAAGATTAAAATAACTAATTAACACCATTTTTTTTGTTAAATTATTATATATTAAAAACAATCGTGTTTTTAGATTTTAAACTTTAAAGAATTACATAATTGCATTATATATATATATATATTAATTTGAATAAAATTATTAAATTCTTTATATATATATATATACTTGATAGTGGGATGCAGAAAGGAGTTTGCAATTAACTGAAAAGAGACCCTTTGATTCCTCTTAGAGGCCTTAAAGGAATCGAGCAGGGCAAATTCCTAATGTCCTCTCCATATGTTCTTGTCGTTGCAGCTGTTATTACTATCTCTCCATATGTTCTTGTCGTTGCAGCTGTTATTACTATGTGATTATTTATGTAGTATACGAACATGGATGGGTTGCTCACCAACATGCATTAGCGAGCATGGTGAGTTTAAGATCAAGAAAACTATGGTCTTTCTTCTCAGTGCCTGATAAGGCAGAATGAATGTTTGTGTAAATGATATTGTTCCAATACATATATACAATTATGAAAGACAAAAATAATACATGGCCCTTATTCCCAGGAGGCTGTAAAATCACCAACTAAGGCAGTGGTTGGTGACCAAAGGTGGAGGGCACTAAGAATCCCCTGATTGTGGACTCAGGCTGCCATTTGATGACGACTTTTTATTTAGGTACTTACAACTGCAGATCATTTTCAAGTAAAGGAAAATTGCAAGAATTAGAAGAACTGTCTTATATTAAATGGGATATTATTGGACTTTGTGAACTTAGAAGAAAAGGTGAAGAGAGATTGACTTAAAAAGTGAACATATACTCTATTATGAAGGCACAAATATTGGAATTACAAGTGGAGTAGGATTCGTTATAAATAAAAAATGGAAGAACACTATTGCGGAGATTGATGGTGTATTGGACAGAGTGGCAAGATTAGTTATACAACTTAATAGCAGATGCCAAATGCAGATAATTCAGGGGTATGCCCCAATAAGTTCTCATAGTGATGAAGTAGTAGAAGATTTTTATATGAATGTCCAAAAGGCTTTTGATCAGAGTAAACAACATTTTAAAATTGTTATGGGAGACTTTAATGCTAGAATTGGTAAACAAATGAAAGATGAAAATGCTGTAGGTAATTTTGGTTATGGTAATAGAAATGAGAGAGGACATAGACTTGTGGAGTTTCCAGAAAAAGAAAAACTTTATATTATGAAATTCTTTTTTTGAAAAAAATGTTAAAAAGAAATGGACATGGAAGCATTCAAATGAAGGTACAGCAGATTTGGATTATATTTTGACTAACAGGAAATACATATTTCAATATTGTAATGTTCTTAATAAATTTAACACAGGAAGTGATCATCGATTAGTGAGGTGTAAGATACGTGCTAATGTAAAACTAGAGAGACAAAAATTATCAAGAAAAAGAATATTTACAGGTGATATCCCTAATCTTCAGAAACATTCTAATGAATTTAAATTAGAACTTACAAATCGGTTTCAAGTATTAGTAGATTTTGAACATGATTCAGATTTGAATGGAATTAATATGAAAATAACAGATATACTTTTAAAAACTGCAACAAAGATAGCTGGTAAAAAAAAGCAGCAATTGACCAATAAAATTTCTACAGAGACTAGTGAATTTATGAAAAAAAGAAGGAATATGAAGATACACAAAAATGATGCATTAAAATGAATTGAATATCTCGAATTTTGTAAAATGGTGCAGAAAAGAGTTGAAAATGATATAAGAAAGTATAACTGTAAACTAGCAAGAAAAGCTGTAAAAAAAAATAAAAGTCTCAAGAATGTAAAACAACATTTTGGTATTGGTAGGAAATTTATATCTTCAATAAGAAGAAAAGATGGAATTATTACTAAAAAGAGAGATGACATCATGAAATTGGTAGATTTTATCAAGAAATATACAGTAATAAAGAACAATTATCTCCTATATCTATTACATCTTCTGAATTGTCCAGAATTTTAAATGAAGAAGTGAGACATGCAATTAAATGTATAAAGAAAGGAAAGGCTCCAGGTAATGATATATTAAAAGAAGCAGGTGAAGAAATAGAAAAAAAATTAACAAAATTATATACCAAATATCTAAATGATAAAGATGTACCGGATGATTGGAAGAATGCAGTAATAATATTAATATTTAAAAAAGGTGATAAAGAAGATATTAGAAATTACAGACCTATAAGCCTTTTATCAGTTTTATATAAAAATTTTACCAAGATAATTACAACTCGTCTACAGAGAACATTGGATATCCACCAACCAAAAGAACAAGCTGGATTTAAAAGTGGTTTTAGTACAGTAGATCATATCCAGGTATTGAGAGAAGTTATAGAAAGGACAAATGAATATGAGTTGTCATTATGTTTTGGATTTGTAGCATTTGATTTTATAAACATTTCTTCAGCGATTGGATCATCAAGGTATATATCCAGGATATTGTCATATTTTAAAGAATATTTATAAAAATGCAACAGTAACAATTAGATTACATAATGATGCTGGAAAAGTCAATATTGAGAAAGGTGTAAGACAAGGTGACTTCATATTTCCAGAACTTTTTACAGCAGTGCTGCAAGAACTATTTTGTAGATTAAAATGGGAAACTAAAGGAGTGAAAGTAAATGGAGATTATTTATTTAGATTTCGCATATAATGTAATTGTTTTTGCAAATAATGCTTTAGAGTTGCAGGAAATGTTTCAGGAGTTATCAAATAAAAGTAGGAAAGTAGGACTAAAGATAAATGTTAAAAAGACTAAAGTAATGTTTAATCGATTTGCTCAAAATATAAAAATAGAGATTGATTATGATGAATTAGAAGAAGTTAGCAGTTACAAATACCTTGGTCAGAATATTAATACAGATGGAAACATAATGGAGGAAATTAATCATAGAATTAAACTTGGTTGGAGTGCTTTTAGTAGAAATAACTTGATACTAAAAGGAAATATGCCTATGTGTTTGAAAAGGAAGATTTTTAACAAATGTGTTTTACCAGTACTTACTTATGGATCTGAGACTTGGACACTTAATATAAGATCAATACAGCGACTTCAGACCACTCAAAGAAGTATGGAGAGATGTGTGTTGGGAGTAACAAGAAGAGATCGAAAACGCAATGTATGGGTAAGAGAATAAACAGGTGTTACTGACCTCATTGAAAAAATTAAAAGATTGAAGTGTAGTTGGGCTGGACATATTTCTAGAAGAGATGATAATACATGGCCAATTGAAATTTTAAACTGGATTCCAAGAGATTGTAAAAGACCCACAAAGAGACCACATGTGAGATGGATGGATGGATGAGATAAGAAAGTGTACAGGGATGATGTGGAAAAGAGAAGCTAAAGATCAAAGAAGTTGGATTAAACTTGGAGAGACCTTCATCCTTTAGTGGATTGATAATGCTTGATGATGATGATGATGACTTGAGGGTGATTCTATATTTTTTCCACTTTTATTTGAAAAAAAATGTAATGGCATATACTTATTCCGTTACAATATATATATATATATATATATATATATATATATATATATATATATATATATATATATATATACATTTACAAATTAAAAACATTTATATAAAACAATCCACTAGAATAAAACTACAAAACTTTTAAAAAATGCCTATATAAAATTGAAGATTAATATCCTTTACTATAGCCAGCTTCGGCATTTTTTAAAAATTTTGTAGTTTTATTCTAGAGGATTATGATCCCAGTGCTGTTAGAGTTGTATGTGAAGAGAGAAACGATCACAAGTGCAAAATAAAAGATGTATGGTTCATTATACGAAATGAATATGTAATGAGCCAAAAAAGTAACAATATTCAAATCAGCACACTAACTATGAATATGATATGAAAACATTGAAAGTATACTTGATACTATAACATTATTAAATATTATATATTCAAATTCTATATATATATATATATATATATATATAGAATTTGAATATATAATATATATATATATATATATATATATATATATTGTATCCTCACCATCAAGTAAAATAAGCATAAATCAAATAAAATAAATGTTCCGCTAAAATGATAATTTTGACCACTAGACTAGCTCAAATTGATAATAATAAAAATATAGCTCGATTTAAATAAATTGTAATAAGATAATATAATAATAATCTGAAGACATATGGTGAAAGGTAATGTAGTAGGATTACATTGAGCATATATCCCAAAAGATAGAATTTCACTGACATAAGAACACTATTCTCCCTTTTATTTCAAGTAATAGTATAAAACCATAGCATTCTTAAGACTTCAAAATATTATAAATAATCAAATATAATATTAATAAATAAATTCTAAAAAAATTATTTTATTAAAATATAATTATCTCAGGTTCTTTAAATAAAATCTCCAATTGATTTATAATCTCCTTTAGCCAAATATGATAAGGGATTTTGTATCATTCCTAACTACACCTAAAGAATAATAATCAGAATAATAATAAATAATACTCCTATACTTAATCTAACTAACATTTGGTACAACATTTACTACTCACTAATCTGATCACTAATAATAATAATGATAATAATAATATTCCTATTTTCTCATTTCTCATGTGGCATATTATAAGTATGGTATAATCTGAACAATATGTCGCAACAAAATATATTTAATTATATGGCAGTATTTTCAATAATAAATTATGACCAAAATAATCTTATCTTATATGATTTTTCTGTGACATATTCTGAATAATGATTAATATTGTTTAAATAAGTAATATGATTATAAAATTATAATGTACAAAATATGTAATATGTTTAGTTTTGAATTCTGTGGATTGGATTTTTTCTGTAGTGAGCAGATCAATAATAACATGGACAGCAAGTTTATAACAACAACTTTAACAAATTTATTCTATATTATAAAACAATTATGTACAAAAATATTTACAATTTTTATTTTAAAAAATCTGGCAAATATTATATTAAATTAAAAAAATACAAAATTCAAATTAAAAAATGCTTGAATTTACAGATTTTCAATCTCAAAAATTATTAATGTATAAGCCTTCATTTTGGCTTAGGAATTTTATTTAGGAATACATATCATGTATTATTTATTCAAAACTTTCTATTATTCATCCTATAATATTATATTAAACTTATTTCTAGATCAATGAATAATTAATCATTTTACTTTCAGTAAACATAATAAAAAATATCTAGCATAAATTTTATATACCAAAACATATTATTAGGGTTATTCTAGATTAATGAAAAGTAAATTAATAAAATATGTTTACTCATGTACTAAATAATAATAATTTTGCTTGGCACCATTCTAATTTTATGATGTGTCTTTCATGTTCAAAAACAGAAAATATAAAAAATTAAAATAAAATATCAGCATTCATCATGCACTCTATCTTCCTCATTTGATGTTTCATTGTAATATATGCATTGTTCTACAAAAATATTGTCGATTTATGAAAAATTGAAAGTATAAAAAATATTTGAGAAATATAAATTAGGAATAGTTATAATTCTTTTATCATCAAAAATATTTCAAATATATTTAGGAAAAATTATGATTCCTTTCTTATATTCACCATCAACATTATGCATTCAACATCATCTTGCCTACTTTAAAACAGTTCATCTTTCTAAATTTATCTATTATTCATCTTTTAAAAATACAATACTACAGGATGTGTTACTAATGAAATTCATATAGTGATACAATGCATAAGACATGAAGGAATAATTAGATTAAAGACTCAATAGTACAAAATAAGTCTATAATTCACATGGAAATCAGTACGAAGAATATGACTTTGTCTAATACCCTTAAAAATAATGTCTAAGATTTTTTTTGAGCACTTACAGACTAATTAAATATAAAGATCAAAAATATTGTCCATGGAAATAAATACAAAGTACATGGCTACATTAACTGTATTTACATAATAACTTCTTTGATATAATATAGGCTAATCATCCTATCTTCTTAACAAAGCCTACTATATAAGCATTCAGGGTTTTATTATTCTACTCCCCTGACACTACCATTTGTTAATTTCATTAAATTTAGACAATCAACATCTTAAAATAATTAAGCAAATTTTCCAATAATAAACAAAGTTACATATCACTTTATTAATTCATGACTACTATAAGAACATGTTTCACATACAAACTTATCTAGAAATACAAGTGAGATTTGATTTTAAAATATTTGTTCAATATTCGTATCTTGAAAATAAATATCATATGGTTTATCTAGCAAAGAATCATATAAAATTATGATCATTTTATAAAGTTACAATGAACTTTATAATATAATAAATAAAAATTAAATATATGCATATTTCTCCTAGCTTATATCTCTTAATAAAAATATATGTTATTAACTCACACATTTATATGTTCATTTATTCACATAACATAAAATAAATACTTTTAAAACTCCAAGCAACTATAAGAAAAAATATATACATCATATAATAATTATAATAATTTAAATTACCTATATGATTTTACTATTTGCAAATCACATCTTTGATGTCTTCTGGTCCAGTTTTGCATAAAATATAAGAATTAAAATATTATTCATACTGCACTCAGTGTAAATTAATGCACTTTAATAAAAAATGTTTTCAAAAAATTTAAGAAAAATTATTAAAAAGATTTTTAAAAAAATTACTAATATTGTTAGTAATAAAAAATATCAAAAAAATTTAACCTTTACTATATCTTATAACTAAATTATAATTATAATTGTTAGTATGTTTTAAAGTAAATAATAATAAATTTTTTACATATTCCTTTTATAACTGTCCTGCTCATAAACTCATGAATGAAAAATATAACAATATTGACTTTTAAAATCCAAACAAATCTGGAAAATAATTATTTATCCTGCTTTCCAAAGTTATTCAAACAGTCTGTTTTCTGTCACTTTCTCACAGGATACAATAATTAATATGATATCTTTCAAAACATTAATTTTAAGTAAATTCCATTTTTTCTGTGGATGTGAATTTCTTTTTTGTTGAGAGATTCATCATTTTAGCCACTTATTAATTAGTATGCAAATTAATATGAACAGATGTCTTTTCATATTTTAGAAATTATATTCCAATTAGGCACATATAGCATAGCAGATAAATTCAGGTTTTAAAATACAAAAGTCATTTGTTTCAAGCATAATAATATTTTTATTATCCATTTTCCTCCTTTATAGTTTAATTATCACAATTAAGATAGCAAATTTTATTATACTAAAATAACTGTGTATTTCTAACATAACTTTATGAGCAATCCATAATCATTATAACAGCTATCTCTTTAAGATGCTTTACTTCCAAAGAAATTTAAAAAATATTACTTGCTTTGAAGATAATTATTTCTTTTAAAAATGTAATCTTTTAAATAAAAATCCATATAAAATGAGAGAGCAATATAGTTTTATAACTCAATCTTGAATATTTTTATAAGTTAAAAAATCAATTGTGTTTCAAACTTTTCCAGTTATTTTTATTAAATAAATTTTTTAAAGTTCTTAATTTTATCAACACAGACTTATTAAATATATATGTTATACTTCTAGATAATATTCTACTGTGATTCCAAAGTTCTTTACATAAATAAATATAAAGCTTTTCATATAGTACAGGAAAAATTATACTTCCCTAAACTCTTTGGTTCTTCTCTGATAACCTCCTCAAGCACAAAACTATAGGCTTATACTCCATAATTTACCAATGAATCTTTAGCTAGGCTTCAGAATAGCTTCACTTGTAGGAAATCAATTAGAATTATTCTATCATTTTTTAATTAAACAATATAATAGTTTTAAAATCTTTTTGACTTTCTAAAAATATTTAATTTTAAAATAATTGACTATTAATAAACTAATACTTTTTAAAAATAATAAATAAGAAGAATAACAATAAGACTAACTAGATAATAATAATAGTACCCAATAATTTTAATTACACAGAGTTTTTATACCTAGATTTTGAAACAATTTTGATTGGGTGATACATCACTTAATTGTAAATTCATTTACATATTTGCCAATTATGTATTTTTAAAATAAAAAATAAAATTATGAGTCATCATTTTTATTTAATAATATAAAAAATATTTAATTGTCAATTAATTTTATAGTTATCTTAAACTAACCAAACATTTTAAAATAACATATTTTAATAATTTTTACTAATTTTACAAACATTTAATAAAAATGTACCCATTTTTCAATTTATCTTCACTAATTTCAAATATCTTTAAAAAATAATTAAATAATATTCTATATTTATTTTTATCATGTACGAATGCCTTAATTCTAATAACAATTTTATAAAGTAACTAAAAACTTTCTTTAAATTCATGCATGCATTCTCTAACACTAGCATGCCATGACTATTATTCCAGACAGAAATGTTGCAATTTTCTAAAACTCACTGTCTGAAATCAACTAAATAAATATTTAATTAAAAAAAAATATTATATTAAAGAAAAATATTAAAAACAATAATAAAAATTTGGAATAGTAAATTTGACATTTTTTTTCATCATTACTATAATTTGGAATAGTAAATTTTGACATTCTTTATAATTACTAAAATTAAAACATGAAATACCTTACAAGAATTAAAACTTTGGTTGTTTTACAATAGCATATTGAAACCGCTGGAGAGCATTATTTCTGTGATAGCGCACAGAAATATGTCATTTATGCAGCCTACCATCATTAGTGAAGGTTCTATTTCTAATGCATAAACCTAGAAATAGTCCATTGTATGGGGTGGATGCTGTGTCTATTTTTATGCTAATGCACAGAAACATGACATTGAATCTGCCGCAGATGCTATCATGTCAGCTAACAGCTCAGATTTGGGCTAAGCATTTTTGATGTGTGATCACATTTTACTTTTGGCTACAGTATTGGGTGAGGGTGTCTGGAATTCTGATTGTTGAAACTATTTTAATATTCATTAAGACCACCTCCCCCTCTATCTGCCATTTTTAGGAATATCTACTAACAATTATCAGTAAAGTCTCATGCTTCCCTAGCCCCCATTTCCTGCTCAAAAAATTTAGCAAGTGTAGGTGCAAGCACGAGTCGGATGACATCATGCTGTAAGTCCCATTTCTGTGAGAACAATGGCAAGCTTCATCAAATGGCTGAAATCAGAAACTTGCTCTAAATGTCAAAGATTCTCTGACTGCTGCTGGAAGGGTTATCAAACAAAACAGCTTGATGCTGCATGCGTGCTGTTCCTGAACAGTCCTAAAAGTTGCTTTTAATTGTCATAAATATATTTATGTGGTTTTTGGTAATTATGGTAAAAAGTTGGCCAACCTTCGAGTTGGAACATTATATTCGTTTAGGAATTGTAACCACCCACTCCCACCCCCTTCCCAAAGTTGGACCTTTTGGTTGTAAATGTTTTACCATTAAATAGAAATCTATTTGGTATTTGTAGTTTATTATAAAACAACAAAAATATAAAAAGAAAAGAAGCTGATTTCATAGAATACCCAACTACCAAAAAATGTAAGTAATGAGAAGAATAAAAAGTAACTAATTTTTAAAATTCATTTCGATTGATGTACCCTTTTTTTTTGTTTTCATTCCAAAAATTTTATTTGATAGATAGTAGTTTTAAATATGATCAACAAAATCAAAAACATACATATAAAAAAAAATTGCGGCCCCAAAAAAATATAAGTAATAAAAAGAATAACAAAAAAAAAAATTAAGTACTTTTTCAAATTCAATTTTTTGATTTCGGCATTTTTTTGTTGTTGTTGTGTGTTCAAAAATTTATTTGATATTACTTTACTTTGAAATGTGATAATAAACAAACCTGGTGACAGTGGTGGCCCTGGCAACATTATATTTATCTTTGTTTACAAACAAAGCCCGCTCTCCGACGGTTTCAACACACTATTGTAAAACAACCAAAACTTTAATAAACAAATTTATATAATTTAAACATAATTTAGAAAGCAAATTTAATAACTTATTTGAATATTAAACATTATATTAAAAATTTGTGTTTTCAAAGGTTTGTTCAACAAAATAGTCAATACATCTTTAACTTGTAACTATGAACATTTATTCGTGCCATACAATATCAACTTTTTATGCTTATGTTTTTATAATTTTAAATTTAAAATAGCTTTTATATATTCTTTAACTACTTATAAATTCATATCACCAAATTTTAAGTCCCTATAAACATTACTATGACAGTTATAGTAATTATATTTATCTTCATTTAAAATTTAATCAATAGGCTTTTTAATATATTCTGCCCTAATGAAAAAGGTACAATATATATATATATATATATATATATATATATATATATATATATATATATATATATATATATATATATATATATATAGGAGAGAGAGAGAGAGAGAGAGAGAGAGAGAGAGAGAGAAATATAGTTATATAAATCCCTAAACAATGAAATCTACCATTAACTTAATTAAACCCACTATTATAGTCCTCATATGTAGATAATGTAAATCAACTTACATTTTTATATGGATATATTTTAAGCCCATTAAAAGACAGACATCCTGAACATAAACATCTATATTAATAAAAGACGAATCAAATTAAAAATCATTAGTTATATATTGTGATCACTCTTTTGGTATCAATCCCTATAAGGATCAGCAGAACTTGTAAATAATAAATTATTTTTATAAAGTCCAAATTACGTGAACTCTATGCACCACTTTCTTCTTTCAGAAAAAGAGTACTTTAAAAAATGATCCTTATAAATTTATTTACTTGCAGTTCCCTACAGCATATTCCAGATTTTAGCTCAATAAAAACTCAACTGTTAAAGAGAATGGTGTGCAGTATAAAAATAAACAAAACAAAATTTTTAATTTATATTTACTGTGGAGTGAGATAAGCTGGTAAATTGAACACCAAATGTTGAATCTACTTAATAATTAATTTGTTACATTAAATAAATAAAACCCACAATTTTTATTTAAAACAAAAAATACAAGTACCCTTCTTATAGAGTTAGATGTAAATATACACCCATATATTATCAAAAATTAAAAATAATTATAAAAATATTGACTTTTGAATGGTTCTGTTACTATGCAAAATAAAATACTTAACATTTCATTTACACACACATACACATAAGTATATGTGTTTAATTATCATTTGAATTTACAATAAAAAAAAAATAAGGTTATAATTGAATAGGTTTAACATAAAATTGCATTATCCTCATATATGCATACACATGTAAATGTACTGCTTACTTCATAAATTGTAATAATATATAATAAAATAAAAACATGATTCAAAACATAATAAAAATTAAAAATCATTCTTTTTGGAGATGTGTGGTTTCCTTTTCTTGATTACAATACATTTGATTTAATCATATAAAAAAATTTCTGGAGATAAGTTCTCAATAGTTTTTTTTTTTTAAATAAAATTGACACAATGTTTCAGGCTTCCAGCAGTCTAATTTCATCTACTTTATAATTATTTTTAACTAATCTAGGAAAGAGAATTTTTGCAAGACAAAAATTTATAATGCATGTAATAACAGTGTTTATTCTTTGCAAGTAGTTGATCGCACTTTATAATGATATATGATTGTGCAGTTCTCCACAACAATTTAGAGTCTTCCAAAACTAAATTTAAACTATTTTAATGACAATGTTTTTCATTAAAAGAATATCTGCCCATTTTCTCTTTGCTTCAATTTAAAAATCAAAACTTCCTACTTTTAATTTTATTGCGTAATTTATAGCAATACACATGAAAAGAAATTTCTGTCAGTCTTTTTTTCTTATCACTGTTTTTTCTAACTAAATCACCACCATAAATCTTTTAATTAAATAATGAAATATTTAATCAGTATACAAATATATATTTTTTTTAAATCATTAGCTTTTATAAGAGAAAAAACAAAATTCCTTTCTCTTTCACAAAAAAAAATTATAAGAACAATAATAAAACATTCTTCAATAATTTTAACCAATTTTAATTAATTATACTTTTACAAGATAATAAAATAATAAAGATTGAAAAATTATTACATTAAATCTTTTTATTGACTATGCACTGAAAAAACAAGCATTTCATCAACCACAATTGGAGATGTTAGATTTAACTAGAAATAAATGCATGGAGATTCAGAAATTAATAAAGTCAATTTTTGTTATAAAAAATAGAGATTGACTTTATTAATTTTTGAACCACCACCCATTTATTTTAACATAAATCTGAAAAACCCCAATTGTGGTTAAAGAAACATTTTAGTGCATGGTTAATTAAAGCATTTAATATAAAAAAAAATATTTTTAATATTTTTAAGTTTTTAATATTGTGACAGTAAATGAAATTGTACAACAAAATATCATTCTTTAAATTGATTGAACACTTATATATATATATATATATATATACATATATATATATTGTAACAATATATAAATATGTCGTTACATTAATTTAAAATAATAACTTAAAAGTTCACAAATAAAAGTAAAAAACTAAACACTAAAATTAAAATGTTTGGTTAAATGTATATACATTCGCACAGATGCCAAACTTTAAAATATTTTTTTTAAAAAACAAATAAATAAGTATTTGGAAGTACTTTTTATTAAAAAAAGTACAAGATTTAAAAATAAAAACAGGTATTAATTAATTCTTGTAATCTGTAAATGGAAATGATTGTTTATAAATTGTTTAAAAAGCAAGCTAGCCTTGGGCTCTTGTATAATTAAAATGATCTGATGAAAGATAGATAAGAAAATAAAGAGAAATTAGCTTGACCAATAGAAGCACTAAGCCTTGGCTTGGACCCTAACGAAAGTGATGGATTAGGGACATTTTGTTGATTGAATCCATGTGGATAATATAAAAAAGGAAATACAGTTTTTTCTGGAGTTCCAGCGTTTTGTGTTTGAGAGATGTGGTAGGATGCACATACCACACTATCTATAACAAAAAAAATGAAAAGACTGTGATACCTTGAACCAGCTATTGCCATCTCTAGAACATTATCTTCCAATGGAGGCATCACAGGAATTAAAAGCAGAAACCTGGACTCTTCTACCATGAGCTATGAACTTTACAAATTAACAACAACAAAAAAAAGTAATTAAGAACTTTCGTCAATGTTTTTTTAAAGATTCAGCTAATTTAAATTTTAAAATGAACTTTTATTTGATTTTCAAATTAATAATTGATTGTTTAAATTTATATAGTTAAGTTTTGCTAAAATCATTTCCATTTTATTATTTTTATTTGTAATAATATTTATTTTAGAAATTATTAAATGCATTACATTTAAGTTGGGTATAGACATTGCATAGATTCGTTAGCGGTTGATTATGTTGAAGTTTTCACAGTTGATTAGAATATATAGGTCAACGATGTTAATGTGGGCATCTTATGATGAATGCCATGGGGCCTTGTGTATTCCCTTTTGCAATTGACGTTATCGATGATTTTGTATTTTGATTGATTGTGTTTAATTTGAATGTTTTTGACCATGGAATCTGTGCAGCCGATCTATACTCAACATTTCAAAAACATTTATAAAAATAATCTATGCGAACGTATTTAAATGTTAAATTTAAGTCGGGCATGAATGGCTATATAGTTTTGTAAAGTTATATTAAGGGAGGGTAATCTTAGGTTATTCATTTCGTAGTTGAATTGGTTTAATGGATTGGATATATTTGTGTAATTGTAGATTTAGTATGAGATCCGCTATGGGCAGGATTATATATATACGCCACACACCTTCTGTTTGCCTATGGATGGGTTTGTAAGATGGCAAAGGACCGCAGTCCATTCCTATGGAGTTTTATGTTTATTGTTCTACTTGCCAACAGATGTAACATTCCTGTTGGTGGAGAGACAATGTCTTCTCTAATTCTACTTACTGATCAGATGTACATTCCTGACAGTATAGTATTTTGTGTTGTCGTATTTTCATGCTACATTGAATACATAAATGTAACAGATGAATTGGCGCTGGTTTGATTGCGAAATTTGTTGCCTAAGGTTAAATCAGGGAAGAATATTTTCTTTTCAAATGCAGATCTATGTAGTCTATTCATACTCGACTATCTAAATAAAATATTAAACTCATTGAAACTTAGTTAAATGTAAAATTAAAAGTTAATATAAAAATCTAAAATGTTAAACTTATTCCTCAAATTAGAATGACTTTATATGTGCGTAAATAAATATGTTTATGTGTTAATTTCTGGCAGTGGCTTTTATTTATTTATATTTAAGATATAAATTAAGATATGGATTTTTATCTCTGCATCTCCACTGAGCTAGTGACTTGGGCTAACGATCTGAATATTTAAATAAAGTGGAATCTTAACAGCGCGTATCTGCCTACTCTATAATTTTTTCTAGGTTTAAATGCCTAGATGGCACCTTGTAGAGCAGATATCGTAGTTTGCGGTTAGATTCGATCTTCACTTTCATTTCGATCGTTATAATATATATATATATATAGTAAAAGTATGGACTTTTTGCCCCAATTGGAAGTGACAAATGTGATAGTATACGATATAGCATATCATACACATATACTAAGAAAAAAAATGCCCAAAACGTTGGATGACAAATGTAATAATATGAGCTCTTCAACAATAATCATCAGTTAACCAAGTCCTAATGATGACATGTCAAATGTAATAGTATGCCTGTCACCAATTGCAATATACATATAAAAAAAGGTCTTTACAATTTAAATGGATCCAATCATTGGGAAAGTTAAATGTAATAGATAATATAATCTAAATAAAGAAAGATAAAATTGTCCCAACCATTGAGTGCCAAATATAATGGATGATAGTTATACACATATGGAAAATCTAAATCCTCATGCCTAATATGTTATACACTAAATGTAATAAATATCATTTATCCCAAATGTTATGGATCAAATACAAGAAAAATCCGTCACATATAAAAGAAATAAACTAGCCCCAATCAGTGAGGAACCAAAATGTAATGGATATCATTATCCCAATTATATTTAAACATATTACTTGTCTGCCCTGCCAACTAATTATACATGAAATAAATGTAAAATGATACAGAGCAATAATAATAAAACTTATCATAATATAATCTAAGGGTTCATTTGACTAACTAATAAAATATATACTAGAAACAAAAGGAATTTTATTGAATCTTATACACATATTAAATAAGTACACTTATGTATATCTAAATATATCAATGAACAGTGCCTTATATAAGTGACCTTGAAATTAAATAATAATTAAAATACGAAAATATTCTCCATTAAGTTGTCAATTTAATAAACTTCATAATGACTTTGGCACTAAAAAAAAATAAAATATTAATACTCTTTCAAATAAAACAATAAATCATTGCTTATAAACAAATGGTACAATGTTTATTTTTAAGTTATGGTTTGATTTTTAAATAGTATCTATATTTTAAATGTGTTTTTAAATACAAGCCAAATACAAAAAAAATATTATATTATATACTTGCAATAAGTATATATATATATATATATATATATAAATTGGTGCTTGTCTTATAGATAAAGATTCCATTGGGTGGCGCCGTTTTCATGCTAAAACTATAAAATATGACCATTCCATGGCCATTGATTATAATAATTTTGCTGTGCTTTTTTGTAATGCAAAAATAAAAACAAAACAAAATCGTCTTTTATAAATATTATTTTTTATTAATGTAT
Organism: Epiperipatus broadwayi; assembly: GCA_028023455.1. Lineage (NCBI taxonomy): Eukaryota > Metazoa > Onychophora > Udeonychophora > Euonychophora > Peripatidae > Epiperipatus > Epiperipatus broadwayi. The sequence continues at coordinate 895,249 of JAQFVV010006287.1, read as the reverse complement.
ACAATTTAAATGATAATAATAAATGTAAAATAAAATCAACAAATTACAATTTGATTTATGTTTTTTCTATTGTATATTTTTTTAATTATGTTACGGCTTTTTTTTTTATCAATTTTCTATCGGATATTTTTTTACTTGTGTTGCAGCTTTTTTTTAATCAATTTTCTATCGGATATTTTTTTACTTGTGTTACGGCTTTTTTTTTAGCAATTTTCTATCGGATATTTTTTTACTTATGTTACAACTTTTTTTGTTGTTGTTGTTTAACTAAAAAGTAAAATTTCTTAGTCTATTACGGTTATTTTTTACTTTAAATAGAATGACAATAAAAAGTATAAGTTGTTACGGTTAGGTTTAGGGTTAGTTTTAGGGTTAGTTTTAGGGTTTGTTTAGGGTTAGTTTTAGGGTTAGTTTTAGGGTTAGATTTAGAGTTAGGTTTAGGGTTAGGTTCAGGGTTAGTTTTAGAGTTAGGGTTATTTTTAGGGTTAGGGTTCTGTTGTTTGTAATGCTAAAATAAAAAAATTCAAAATCGTAACCGTACTCGGACAAAAGAAAGAAACTCAAACACTTTAAACAACAACAAACATATAAAAATATCTTCTTTACTTATTAAACATGTTTATAACATTTGCTTTTTCTGAAATTTACAAAAAATCGTGTATATTTGTACTTTTCTTACTGGATATTTTTTTGGTACCGCTCTTTTTTACTTCAAAAATATACACACGGTAGAATCTTCTTTGTCTTGTGGAATGTTACCAACAGTGTGTTACTTGACACGTTACCTAATTGCAACTCACTAAAGACATAGATATTTAACATTTTCCCAATTAAAACTTTAATACAGTACATTGTAAAAAGTCTTAGAATTATTAATTTAAAAAATCTGAACATTTCAATCCTTTAAAATAAAAATAAATTCAATGAAAACAACATTTCCATCCAATTCAAATACAAACTCTCTCATCAAGCAGTAATTATTTTATAAATTGTGTAAATTCGGAAAATGTATTTGCTGCTATGTGACATACATGCTATACTGTGGTGCGACATGGTGGCCTGCATTCTGTAGCACAACAAAAAAGTTGTATTATAGAAAATGCGGGTTCGAACGTGTCTGTCATGGAAACAGCATTTTTATGTGTTTTGGTGTGAAAACCATGCCATAGAGCGGTGATTTTAGCTATAAGATGAGTACCTATATATTTATCTAGACAAATACATATTTGTACTCAGTAAGTATACATTAGTATAAACACAAACCACTATTTATATATTCCAAATATTCAACTTTAAAAAAACATTAAATAAAATAAAATCAAATAAATAAAGGTATATTATATATAGCAAATATATGAATTGTTGTTTATGTTTTTGCATAAGAGTTATTATATGAAGTTAAAATGAAAATAAATAAATAAATAAATAAATTGTCTGGTAAAATATTGTAAAATTAATAAAGTAGATAATAGATATGCTCTCAAAGCTAGGTTAATCGCTTGAATATCACTAAATCAAAAGAAATCATCAAAATTCACTCCACTACATTATAAAAGGTTTACATATTATATACTCTTTTGAACCATGCAGATTACTACAAGCACTGAATACTTAAGTTTATTATCTCCAAAGAGGCTCACTCAAGCCTATTAAATCTAAAATTTCTTTGGCTACTTATCCAATTAATACTACCTTATCACTTAATATAAATATGTGACTTATTTCACATTATCTTTTATATTCTTAGCTTTATATGCATACATATACTCAAGAATATATATATATAAACAAAAAAGACTTATAAATCCAATAAATAATATTATATTTCAACCAGAGGATTTTACTGTGTATTTTTTTCTTTCTGATGAAAACCAGTCCTCTGGTTGAAATATAATATTATTTATTGGATTTATAAGTCTTTTTTTGTTTTTATATGTATTTCCTTTGGTTAGTTTGTTATATATATATATATAATGATGATTTCTAACTGATAGGTAAGAATACTTATTTGTGACATTAAATAACTGTTAATAAATCACTTCGATCCATGATTCCCCAAGAGCACATCCAATTATCAAATAATTAAAAAAAATACCAAAAGAATTAAAATGTATAAATAACAAAAAAAAAATTTTGATAATAAAATTTGTAAAAACAAATCTCGCTTATTAAAACCGTTTATAATAACCTCATATGCAATATAAATTTATAGCTTTATTTTCAAATTTCAAATAATCAGTATCGATTTTGACATTTATAAATTTTTTTTTTTTTAAAAAAAAAACAAGATGCTTAAATAGAACAGAACTATATAAAAAACGTTTCATTTTTCTAATTAAAAAAAATATAATTAATATCTATTTCAATATATATATATATATCATTTACATTAATAAAATTATTGTTTACCTTTTTCAAAGTCCAACTTGTTCTGTTGTTTTATTTTTTTATTTTTTTAATGTTTGAATGCATTCTAGCCAAGGTTGAATTTTGAAGAAAATTGTCAATTTCCAAACTCATGTACATTTTTTTATCTTCCAAGATTTCTTTCCTTTTTAAAAAAAAATCGAAATGTTGAATCCAATATATTGAAGTAATTCCAATTATTTCCAAATTATTTTTAAATTCACCATTGCAGATTTTCGAATAGTTATTTTAAATTTAGGCTTAAGGGGTGATGGATATCATATGCTGAGCTATTGCTTGTTTTTTGTTTTTAAATTGATCTGGGATAAAAGAAAGGTGCAGTCCCTTGACTGCAATATATATAATTCACCCCAACATTATTGATGTTTTTTTTTTACATACAGTAGATTATCCGATTATTCAGAAGAATGGCAATTCCAAAGAAACAAACTATAACGAATTTTTCTCCTTCAGTTTCTTTAACAATAATTTAATAATGGCATTATTTTCAGTTGTTGTTGTTGTTGTTGTTTTCTTTCACATGCAATTGTAAGCAGTCTTGATAACAATGGTTAACATATGTTTTTAAAAAACATTTGAAACAAAAAAATATTAATCACATAAAATATATTATATCACATTTTTTTAAAAAATCACTTAAAATAAAATATTTTTTTATAATTAACAATTTATATGTTTTTATTTATAAGATTAGTACATACATATATTAATTAGAATATATCATTCCTGCCATTTAAAAATTTCACCATTAAATAAATTAAAAGAATAATAACAATTAAAGTTATGTACCATTAATAAATAAACAAAATAATAAATCCAAACAACAATAACTATAACTAATAACCATAAACAATAATAACACTCAATATTCACATCAAAGAGTTTGTTTTAAAACCAACAAATGACTATTAAAATAAAAGATGGACTTGTCGATCTTTTACAATTAGAAAATTATTTTTGTAAAAGAAATGCTTGCCAAAACTATATATTGTAAATGAACTTCACTTAATACATATAATTTTACCTTAAATCAACTTCACAAACACAGTATGGATATATATTTATGCAGTAAATTAATATATATATATATATATATATACTCTTTATGAATATATCATATTTAGTATAAGTTAATAGTTAGATATCATTAAAATGAGTCAACACTTAGACAAATATCAATAACAATCAACAATTTTAACCTGTTGTCAAGGTGACCTTTTTTTAACAATAAAGATGGAGTTATATATGGATAATAAATCAGTAAATAATTTTTCTGTTTAAAATTCCTGACATTTTTTTTTCAACAAATTATTTAGAACTTAAACCTACTAAATATTACTTTTAAAATATTATAGAAGTGTTATTAAATTGAAAGAAAAAATCTTTATCACTTTCTCATGAGCCTTATGTAAAATAAATGAAAGTTTTAAGAAAAGTGTTAACTGTGATACATGAAATTATTCAATATTTTTAATATTTTCCCACCTTCTGTTTCATATGTAATAATCCAAGTGACCTACTAAAAATAGGAATGTCTTATATGGATTAAGCGATTACTTAGATATATAACAAATTTTAAGCAATTCTATTTAAATTAAATATATTAAACCTCAATTTTAAAATTCATTCTAACTTTAAAAATCAAAATTTCATAAGTAAACAAACAAACACACTAATTTTTTTTTAATTTTTATATAAATAAAACAAAATAAAATACACCATTTTTTCTTTGTGGTACAAAAAAAATAAGAATAAATATTTGTATGCACAAAACAAAATTCTTCAAATATATATTTTATTATACATATCATGTTGTTTATTTTAAATTTTTTAACTCATTAGTGTACCATTATTTACAGGACTAGCTGATACTAACTTTTGATGAGGTTCCATCGTCAACATATCACAATATATGCCATTGTACCATTCATGGTTTATTTTAGGCCTTCTATTGTGCATACTATAAAGTGCTATTTAATCAGACTATGAAAAAGAAGAACCTTCGATTCATATATCAGTTTAGAGATCTCAGGAACATAGCTATATTTACTGATTAACTGACCTACAATTTATTGTGATTTTCACTACAGATGGAATTAGTTTTATATTAATTTTTATATTTAATTTAAAAGGCACCAAAATCATAAATTCACTTATATTGATTGCATCCCATACTGTAATTAAAAAGCATATAACTAAAGAGATAGGGAATTACATTTTCTTGTTAATTAATGTTACAGACTTTTCTCCAGCACTTGTAGATTAAAACGAACATGTTGGCATAAGTAATTACACATTTCGTAAAATAATCTTTTGTATAATAAAATCTAAATAACCTAAAATTAATAATGTACAATGAAAAGTTGATATTAAAGACAAATATTTTATAATAAATTAAAACATTTAAACAATAAATTGTAAATTAGTAAAAAAAATTGCAAAGCACATACAAACACTCATCCCAATAATAACATTAAATAATAAAATAGTTCTATTCTTTTAAATTCCTGAAAGAAAGGAAATAATCCACGTATAAAATGTCTTTTTAGGAATATTTGAAATTCATATTTAAATTTTATAGTTAAATTTAGTGTGCAAACATTTAATTTGACATAATTTAAGATATGTGTAGTATTAACTTACTGGTAAAAAACTTTAGTGCATAAATTAGAAGTGATCACTTTCTTGAACTATAATGATATCAAAATGCTGTTTTGAGTCAGACTGCCAAAAATCTAAATGTTAAAAGCAATAATTTTTAATAACCAGTTAAATTGATTCTCATACTTTTATTCTCTTATTAATGTTAAAATATTTAATTACAAGTTAATAAGCCATATAAATATAATTTGCATTGTTGTCTGTTTAAATTTATTATTATTAGAGTAATATTATTTATATTATACTATTATTGTTTTTCCAGATACATTGCCAATGCCATATTAAAAAGTATAATCCTGCAGAGTGTAATCATTAATTATTTAATAGTGACTAATAAAGATAGGAAGGTAGTCCAGTGGATTCTTGAATAGAATTTTGGCACCATTCAAATAAATTAAAAGCTGGTTTTGTCTTCTCTTTTATTCAAGTTTAATTTTGTTAAACAAAGTTGTATGATCAAGAAAAATAATAGTGTTCGATAAAATTATGTGATATATTCCCATGAGGGAATTAACAAATCGAATGTAATTTGTTCATGGAATATGAAGAATATAAATTGTATAAAACTCTAAGAAATACCACTGGATGGTACTATTATATATATATATATATATATATATATATATATATAGTACCATTATATATATATATATATATATATATATATATATATATAAGAATTCATAGTATTATTTTCGAGAGCTTCCTTGTAGTAAAAATATAATAACTAAAATAGCTGGCCGCATACATTCTTATGATTTGAGAAAGAAGTTCTGAGGAATGTATTTGTTATTTTACTGAAACATGAGCTATTTAACTATTATATTTTCCTACACAAAAATTTCTGTATATATATATATATATATATATATATATATATATATATATATATTGTGACCTTCTGGTTTGGCACCAGAAATATTAATTGTAATTGTATGGTATTATATCAGTAACATCTGATATCTTATTTTTTTTAAAAAATGAAATAACATGAAATTTTTAAAAAATTTTATTTATGACTCAAAACTATGTTTAAAAGTAAATGGAGATATAATTTAAAAATTATTGGATGTTTAGTATCCTACTTTAGGGTAAAATTAATGTTAGGATAGGGGGTGGCTTGTTATAAACATAGTCAGTTCAGTTTGAGTTGGTGCAAATTTATTTTATTTGTTCACAAATAAGTATTAAGACTTGTTTGAATGATTCTCTAGTTCATTTACTTTACATATTTTCATTTATAGTATAAACAGTGAAATATGTTTCACTCATCATCATTAAAATAGCCATTTAGCCATATCAGTTTAGTGTCTATAGTGCATTGTTTGTAAACATTCATGTATGTCAATATCATTACTCAACATCATTTTTTATTCATAGGCTTCATTAAATCATTAAATATCACATCTCATATCCAAATATTTAATTTCATAAATAATAATGTTTAAAACCAGCTTAATTACATTTTAAGTGAATTAATTGAGTATTGGACTGGTGAATTATTAAACAATTGTTATAAGTTTTTATTTTGTTGTTTTTAAAGTACAGAATATTTAATTCTTAGTTCAATTTAATATTTAATATTTTTTTATTTATTTAAAAGATAGAATAATTTTTTTCTTCCCCACTTTCATTTCTTTTTCAAGACAAATTTTCTTGCATAAATTAAGTTTTATTGTAGTGGGAGGAGCAAATAATCTCTGTCTGGTGATCTTTGAACTTTCAAATATCTTGGCTATTGGAAGAAAAAGGTGTGAGGTAATATTTTAAAAATCTATAAAAAAGGGATACTTATAATTCTAGAGGACTACAAAATGCTAATTGCTGAAAGGGCACTGCTAAAAGATCTTCCAATATTGTTTCGTCTTTAAATTCATTTATTAACAAAATTTAATAGTATATTTTTTCTTCCAAACTTCAAGCTGAAAGTATAAAATATATTATTGGATTACAGACATGAGAACTTAAATAGCACTATGAGATACATTGATCTTATTCTTGGGGTGACTATTTAGATTCTCCAACCATTGTCTGAAATGCATGTAAGTGTCTATATTATATTATTTAAGTTTAAATTGCCACTATTAAAGAAAGAATGGGAATATATAATAGTATTGTAAATTTGCTTTATTTAAACTTTAAACCTAATTGGAAAGAAGAATGTTTATTTTTCAAAATTATTTTTCTTAAGTTTTAATTATAGTATTAATGGAACAACTGCATGTGTATACTTTTGCTATGTCAGGAGAATATGTGAACTGTTATTAAACATTTTAAGAACTCTTTCTGATAAATTTGGTGCTAGTTATAAAGGAAGATTTAAAAGGATGCATATGAATCATTTAATTTTATTGTCATTATTATTAGAACATTTGTGTAATTATTTTTATTTTACCTATTTAAAAATACAAGACTAAATGTGCAATTGAATGTACTGTTAATATTTACTTGTTTTTCCAAACTAATAGGAAAAATGAATTTATAAAATGGATAAAATTATATGACTTGGCTTTATTAATTGCACTCCTCCCTTGCTGTGAAACTTCTCTGTCTATAATATTGCCAACAAACTCATCTAGATAAATATTATTAGTTAAATAATTACATACATTTTGAATGGCTCTAAAAATGTAAAATAAAATTTTTGAATATATCCTAGGAATGAAATATGAACTACTATTTCTTTGTGTCATAAGAAAATGTATATTGCTTAATTAATAAAATCCCTCATATATAATGTCAACATAAATTCATTAGCTGATAGCTAAGAATATTGAATCTGCTACTATGAATTAAAAATAATATTGTTTTGTTTTCCTGCAGAAACGTGTTTTATGTATTCATCAATATATATATATATATATATATATATATATATTTGTGTGCTATGTATTCATAATATATATATATATATATATATATATATATATTTGTGTGCTAATAATTATTATTATTTAAGAGATGATGAAGGAATGTCATTTATAAACTATCAATAAACTTTTCATTTTGTTTTTATAACCAAGAAAGAAGAAAAAAAAAGAGAACTTTATTTATTAATATTTAATAGTATTTAGACAGATAGATTAAGAAGTGTTTTATTATTGTTATTATTATATGTATTATTATTCTTTCAGAATGTCTCATTAAAGGCATAATAAGAAGAAAATATTATGCTAGGTAATTTTTTTTATTAGTTTAATATAGGTTTTGTTATGAGTTAGATTATAACATGCGTGCATGGTAAGAGAGGAAGATGTCCATGTAATGTTAATAGGGGTAATGGCTCTTCTTTAAAAGAAGCACATTATATAGGTTCTTATATTATATCTATGCATTTTTCAATAGAAAAAAAATAATTATTTTCAATAATTATTTAACCTGGATTATAAAGCTTTATTATTTGTCTAAGCCAAATTTTTGCTTTAGATTTGTGCTAATGTAAATGCACTATAAAAAAAGTTTATTTTGTCTTGCTTTGCCAATGGAAATTATTATCTTGTTTTCCAATCATTATTAGTATGTTACCAAGTCCTAAACAGTATGTTATCAGATATGAAATATTTATTCCTTATTGCTTTTACAATTAGTAATTGATATTTTAACAGTAGTTCTTTGCTTACTGGGATTTGAATGGTCTGTGTATTATTATGCTTGTATATGTGTGTCCATTGTTAAATTTAGCTATAATAATATGTCAATTGCAAGTACAAATGATATAAAATCTATCGGTTTCGGAGGAAGAGGATGGTCAATTGTTTTAGAAGGATTAGAGATAGATTTATTTAAGTGAATTATTGTTCTTTATTATGCTTGAATAGAAAAGTATTTTTGTGGCTGTATGTTTTAAAGTTAGCAATGTTTTATAATATTTATGAGATTGATTAATCTCTCCCCTTTTGTTATTTGAATCTTTAACATGGGTAGATTGCCTAGTGTAGTGTATGGGATCAAGTAATCCCTTCTTTTCTGTGTATTGAAGTATTTTTGATAGGAGTAGATTGAATTCTCCAATTTTGATATTTGATATTATGAATTAAAGTATATGAAGTTAAGTATATTATCTCCCTGATTATTTCGTTATGAGGTTTATTCCCACCAGTTTATTTAGTCTCAGAAGTAGACTTGGGAGTTGTTGTGTTGTTATTTATCTGATTTGAATTGTAAAAATATTTTATCCCCATGTGTTTATTGAATGTTTTCCATCCTATACTATAGCCAAGTGCCAGATAATTTTTTGATAAAAAGAAGAATAAAGGCAGAATTGATTTTTTTACAAAACAGCAGTAGTAAAGTTAGTGATTAAAGCTTGCCATTGCCTTTATCTGTATTATGATCATATTATAACTTCATAAAAAAACTGATTAGATTGATTAGTATTAATTATTAATTCTTTGACACACAGAATAATACAGACTCATGCATAAAGTGTTAATTTTAAAGATATAGAACAATTCATTATTAATGTATAACTTTAATTATCATTTTAAAACATTTTGTAGTGATCATTTAAGTTTCACATTATCAAGTTTTATCATTCAATCATCATTTGAGTAAGTAAGTAGGCAAAGATAAAACATAGTTAATGAATAGAATTATTTATTTCTATTTTGGCAAAATAAAACATAGTTATTTAATAGAATACTTTACTTCAAGGTTGCAAAGACAAAATATATTTAATTAATGGAATTATTTATTTTATTTTGCAAGATATAGTTTGATAGGAATATATTTAATTAATGAAATTATTTATTTCATTTTGCAAGATATAGTTTGATAAGAATATATTTAATTAATGGAGCTATTTATTTCATTTTGAAAAACATAGTTTGATATTATTCTTAGGTTTTAAACCCCTTTACTTTAGTTGTAGTTAAGTGCATTTGAAGTAAAATGCAAAATTTTAACTTTATTTTATAGTGTAATTAAAATATTTAACCCATGATGTTTGTCATAGATTTATTAGGTTAATTGATAACTGAGTGTTATAAAACAAAATGTTGAAAATAAAATAAATTTTGTAGTTAATTACTAGAAGTGTAAGGTTATATTTCTTAAGTTCTATAGGTTTATCAGAAGTAACTGATAACTGAAAAAAAAAATAATTTTTTACAGTAAAATATATGGATTTTATTTTGGTTCATTATTTAATGTTAAAATATAAGTTCTTTCACAAATCTATAGGATGTTTTGATAGATGAAATGTGTTAGATTTGAAATTTAAGAGATCATATTGTGTTATTTATTCTTATGTAAATTGTAACCAGTGATGCTAAATACATCCAAAATTTGTATTTATACCAATGAGAAAGAGATTAAATGTTTGCTTAACTATTTTTCATAATTTGTTAATAAATATTTTATTATTCAAAATTGTATTTAGAATTCTTCTTTAACATGCATTTGTGTTTCATATTTCCACACATGCTCACACATTTATTTTATTTAACATGATATAATTGTATTTTCATTTAATTATGATAAACCTCCACATATGATGATATTGATTTCCTTGAACCAAACACTGTATGAGATGCCAATTATTTACTAAATTTGTAAAAGGGTTTTATTATTTAGTAATTGTCTAGATGATGAATTAAAATCAAAATGTGCCTGATTTCATTCATTATCTAACTGCCATTATTTAGTTAGGGTAATGCTTAGTTATATTATTATTTTCATAATATTAAATAATAGTGTTGAGAGGTAGAGATTTCAGATTAAGCCATACCATCAGTTAATTCCCTGAGATATTCAATTATTAATTTAGATCAAATAATAAATTCAGTTAACTAGATTAGATTAGTGTATAATTAAAAATTTAGTAATGATAGGTTTAGTTTAAGTTCAGATCCAACTTGTTATACGTTATAGTTTTTAAATATTATATTTTAGTTATTAGTTTAATTTTCTAATATAGTAGAGGTTGCTCAATGCATGTGGATGATGGGAGGAGGTGAAGTATAGATTATAATTAATTAATTTTAGATGGTAGAATTTTACCACTTTAATTCTTATTCATTTTAGAATTTGATAGATGTTTTATTCCTATTAATTATAATATTTTCTCCCACATCTAATGTACATTTTACACCTCATAGACCTCTGTATCACTCAACTGAGCTAGGCTAAGGTGAAACTTTAAAAGCCTCATAAGTAAATTTATGGTAAAGTTAGATTAATAGTTTATTCTGTGATCCATAGAATTGCTGCCCCTGGGTATTTGTTAGTGATGGTGATTGGTGGTGAGGGGACCTTCTGGTTTGGCACCAGAAGTATTAATTGTAGTTGTATAATATTATATCAGTAACATCTGATATCATCTAATTTAAAAAAATGAAATAACGTGAAATTTTTAAAAAAATTTTTAATGACTTAAAACTATGCTTAAAAGTAATTATAGATGCAATTTGAGGGTTATTGGATGTTTAGTATCTTACTTTAGTGTATAATCAATGATAGGAGAGGGGGTGGCTTGTCACAAAAATAATCAGTTTAGTTTGAGTTAATGTTAATTTGTTAATATTTGTCTACAGAACAGTATTAAGATTTGTTTGAATGATTCTCTAATTCATTTGCTTTTCATATTTTAATTTATAGTATAAACAGTGAAATATGTTTAACTCATTATCATTAAAATAGTCATTTAGTCATGTCAGTTTGGTATCTATAGTACATTATTTGTAAATATTCATGTATATCTGTATCATTGTTCAACTTCATTTTTCATTCATATGCTTCATTAAACCATTAAATATCATATCTCATATCCAAATCTTTAATTTTGCAACTAATAGTTTAAAACCAGCTTAATTACATTTTAAGTCAATTCATGGATTACTGGACTGGTGAATTATTAAACAAAAATTATCCTGTAAAATATTTTATTTGTTAAAACAATTGTCATTAATTTTATTCTATTACTTTAAAAATACAGAATATTTAATTCTTAGTTCAATTTAATGTTTAATATTTTTTATATAACAGACAAAATAGTTTTTTCCCACTTTCTTTTTTTTTTCAAGACAAGAAAGTTTCTTGCATAAAATTCTCCTCATTAAAAATCTCAGGGCAATGGGAGGAGTAGTTCTCTGTCTGGTGACCTTTGAACTTTTAAATAACCTTGGCCTATTGGAATAATAAATGTTAGGTAATGTTTTAACATCTATAAAAATGTTAATTACAATTCTATAGGGGACTGATAACTGCTGACAAATTTCCTACCACTGATTCATCCCCAAATCCACTTTAAACAAAGTCTAATAGTACAGTTTTGTTTGTTATAAGATAATTCTTCCAAAGTTCAAGTTGAAAGTATAAAAAGTGTTATTTGTTTCCAAGCATTACAGAGTGAACAACCATATGAGGTACATCAATCTTTATTTTAAGCTAACTATTTAGATTCTCCGACCATTTTTTAAAACACATGGAAGTGTCTATACTATATATTACTTAAATTTAATTGACAATATTAAAGAAAGAATGGAAATGTGTAATAGTATTTTAAATTTGCTATATAAAACTTTAAACCTAATTGTAAAGAAGAAAGAAGAATGTTTGTTTATTTTTCAAAATTATTTTTCTTAAAATTTAAGTATAATATTAATGGAGCAACTGTATACATTTATTATGTTGGAAGGTGTGAAAACTCTTTATTAAACATATCAAGAACTCTAAATAATAAATCTGTGCTAGTTATCAAAGAAGAAGGTTAAGAATGATGCATATGAATCATTTAATTTTATTGTCATTATTATTGGAACACTTGCCTGACTATTTATATTTTTGCCTATTATAAAAATAAGACTAAATGTATAATTTAATGGATTGTCTAATTATTTATCCCAATTAATGTGAAAAATGAATTTAGAAAGATAGATAAAACTGAATATGACTTTTTTTTATTAATTTTTTCCTCATTTATGTTGGAATTTCTTTATGTAGAATATTTCCAACCAAATCACAGAGATTTAAGTTTATATTATCAGTTAAATAATTATATGCATTTATGAATGGCCCTGAAGATATAAATTAAATGCTTGAATATATTTCCTGAATGAATAATGAATTATTACTTTATTTGTGTTATGATAAAATATTTATTGCTTAATAAAAAAGTTATCCTATCTACAATGTTAAAGCCTTGCTAGGAACATTGAATATGCTATACTTGAGTCAAAATAATGTTATTTGTTTTCCTGCAGGAATGTGTTATGTTCATCAGTATTTATCTTTGTGTTAATAATTATTATTATTTAAGATATGACCAAGGAATTTATTTATGAACTGTAATAAACTTTTCATTTTACAACCAAGAAAAAAAAAGAACTTTAGTTATTAATATTATTATGATTTGGTATTTAGTCGCTAGATAGTTTAAAGGTTGTTTTATTATTTTATTATCATGTATTATTATTCTTCACAAACGTCTCATTAAAAGCATAATATGAAGAAAATATTATGCTATGTTATTTTTTATTATTAGTTTAATATAAGTTTTATCGTGTGTTCATATTATAAACATATGTGCATGGTAAAAAAGGGAGACATCCATTTAATGCTGAAGAGGTTAACAGATTTTTTAAAAAAGAAGCTCATTATATAAATTTTTATGGTATATCTTTGCATTTGTCAATAGGTTAGAAAATAATTGTTTTCAATAATTATTTAACCTAAAATATAAAGATTTATTATTTATCTAAGCCAAACTTTTACTTTAAATTTGTGCTAATTAAATGCACTATAAAAAAGATTATCTTGTCTTGTCTTTCCAATAGAAATTATTTAGTTTTGCTTTTCAACTGTCATTAGTATGTTACCAAGTCATAAATATTATATTATCAGATATGAAATATTTATCCATTATTGCTTTTACAGTTGGTAATTGATATTTTACTGTAGTTCTTTGCCTACTGGGATTTGAATTGTCTGTGTATTATTATGCTTGTCTATGTGTGTATATTATTAAATTCAAATATAATAATGAGAAAATTGAAAGTAAAAATGATATAAAGTCTATTTGTTTCAGAGGACAAGAATGGGTCAGTTGATTTGGAAAGATTACAGATTTACTTAAGTATGAATTTATTGTTCTTTATTATGCTAGAATAGAAAAGTATTTTAGTGGCTATATAGAGGAAAGTTGATGATGTTTATAGTATCTTATGAGATTGAGTCATCTCTCCCCTCTTTTGTATTTAAATATTTGACATGGGTAGATTGCCTAGTATATTGTATGGGATTGAGTAATCTCTCCCTTTTGTTATTTGAATATTTGATATGGTGGATTGCCTAGTATATTGTGTGGGATAGAGTGAGCTCTCCCTTTTTGTTTATTAAAGTATTTGATAAAAGTTGATTGAATCCTCCAGTTTTGATATTTGATATTATGAATTAGAGTATGTGAAGCCAAGTATTTTATCTCCCTGATTATTTTGGTGATGAGATATATTCCCACCAGTTTATTTAGTCTCAGAAGTTAGATTTGGGAGTTGTTGTATTGTTATTTATATGATTAGAATTGTGAAAATCTTTTATCCCTATGTGCCTATGGAATATTTTTCATTTTATATTTATAGCCAAGTGCCAGATAATTATTGATAAAAAAAAGGAATAAAAGCAGAATTGATTTTCTCACAAAACAGCTGTAGTAAAGTTAGTGATTAAAGCTTGATTGTCTATTGTCATTATCTGTATTATGATTGTATTACAACTTTATAAGCAAACCGATTGGATTGATTAGTGTTAATTATTTATTTCATGACACACATCATAATACAGACCCATGTATAAAGTATTAATTTAAAAGATATGGAAAAATCCATCATTAATGTATAACTTTAATTATCCTTTCAAATCATTTTGTATTCATCATTTAAGTTTCATATCATCAATTTTCATAATATTCAATCATCATTTGAGTAAGCAAGCAAAAAAAGATAAAACATAATCAATAGAATTATTTATTTCTATTTTTCAAAGATAAACATAGTTAATTGATAGAATTATTTATTTCCATTTTACAAAATATAGTTTGATATTATTCTTATTTTATATTTGTTCTTAGGTTTCAAACCCTTTTACTTTATTTTAGTTAATGTGCATTTGAAGTAAAATGCCAAAAATTTTAGTTTTACGTTATAATTGAATATAAATATTTCATTATATGTTAGTTATCATAGACTTATCAACTAAGTGATAATTTAAGAGTGCTAAAAAAATAAGATGTCAAATATAAAGTAAATTTTTGTAGTTTATTGTTTGCAGTTTAGGGCTATATTACTTCAGTTCCATATGTTTATCAGAAGTGACTGATAATTTAAAACCATTTTGCAATAAAATGTAAAGATTTTATTTTGGTTTATTATTTTAGTGTTAGAAATATAATGTGTTTCCATAAATCTATCAGGATGCTTTGATAGACGAAATGTGTCAGATTAGAAATTAGAAAATTATATTGTGTTATCTGTTCTTATGTAAAATTTTAACCATGGATGTTAAATACATCCAAAACTTGTACAAATTATAAAGAAATTAAATTTTTCTTAACTATTTTATAAATAAATGTTTATTATTCCAAATTTGTGTTCAGAATTCTTCTATAACATACATTCATATTTCATATTTCCACACATGCTCACACATTTATTTTATCTAATATGATATGATTGTATTTTATTTAATTTGATGATGAACATATTCAGACATGATGATGTTGATTTCCTTGATCCAAACACTGTATGAAATGTTAATTATTTACAGATTCTCTAAAAGTTTTATCATTCAGTTGTTATTTAGATGATGAATTGAAATCAAAATGTATCCCATTTCTTTCATTATCTAAATGCCATTATTTAGTTAGGGTATTGTTTTAATTTATATCATTACTTTCATAATAGTAAATAGTAGTTGTTAAGAAGTCAAATTTGGATTAGATTAAATATTAAATTTAGTTAACTAGTTTAGATTAATGTATAATTAAAAGTTCAGTAATGTTAGGTTTATTTTAGATTAAATATTACATTTAGTTATTAATTTAATTTTCTAATATGATAGAGGTTGTTCATTGCATGTGGATGATGGGAGGAGGTGAAGTATAGACTATAACTTGTTAATTTTAGACGGTAGAATTTTACCAATTAGTTCTTATTTATTTTAGAATTTAATAGATGTTTTATTTCCTATTAATTATATTATTTCCTCCCACATTTAATGTACATTTTACACCTCATAGACCTTTGTATCTCTCAACTAAGCGAAGATAAGGTAAAACTTTATTTAAGAGCCTCATTGATAGTTTTAAAGTAAGATTAGTTCGATAGTTTATTCTATGATCCATAGCATTGGCCCCCCCAGGTATTTGTTAGTGATAGGGATCGGTGATGAGGGGATACAATATATATATATATATATGATCAATAGATGGCGTCTTTACCAAAACCGCCGAAACAAGTGTAAAATATTTTTACATAAACGCAAAAGGAGTCAGAATTAACTACCTCTTTCATTTTGCTCACCTCCAGATCAGCTGATTTCAAGCTGGTTTGCTTTCGTCAGTGGAAGGATAGAGCTATAGAAACTAGTTCTAAAGACTGACTCTCAAGCACTTATGCAAAACGTTTATATCAGTTTGCAAGCGTGAATTTTTTCAGACGGTAAAGTCTTCAAACTCAGCCTAGCAAGCTAGATATCTATATGGGTCTGATCTCAGTTCAGTTTCACCATATAGTCAAAGTCTCTGCAATATATATCATTGCAAGAAAACTTTAAAGGTACATTTATGAAAAATAAAAACAAGTTAGTCACGTAACCTGCTATCACTTGTTATTTATGATCAATAGATGGCGTCTTTACCAAAACCGCTGAAACAAGTGTAAAATATTTTTACATAAACACAAAAGGAGTCAGAATTAACTACCTCTTTCATTTTGCTCACCTCCAGATCAGCTGATTTCAAGCTGGTTTGCTTTCGTCAGTGGAAGGATAGAGCTATAGAAACTAGGTCTTAAGACTGACTCTCAAGCACTTATGCAAAACGTTTATATCAGTTTGCAAGTGTGAATTTTTTCAGACGGTAAAGTCTTCAAACTCAGCCTAGCAAGCTAGATATCTATATGGGTCTGATCTCAGTTCAGTTTCACCATATAGTCAAAGTCTCTGCAATATATATCATTGCAAGAAAACTTTAAAGGTACATTTATGAAAAATAAAAACAAGTTAGTCACGTAACCTGCTATCACTTGTTATTTATGATCAATAGATGGCGTCTTTACCAAAACCGCCGAAACAAGTGTAAAATATTTATATATATATATATTGTAACAATCTGGTAAACAACATGGATATTTTTGATCATTTGTAACTATTTATTGTCTAAGAATATTTTATATTTATCATTTTTATTATACATTATTATTTATTCTTCATATATATGGTTATTTACTAACATTTTATTATATACTTTACATGATTGGTTTTCTTTTTTAACACTTCTAGTATTGGATCACATATTCAAGCATAGAGGTAGAATATCATCAATAGATTAACCATCAACAATATCTAAGGCCAGATTGATGCTACACAAACAGACACCCTTGATAATCTTTCCTAACCATGTCACCCCTCCATACTGATGGTATAATGCCTGCCATCCAAAGCAGTTTATTTGTTTTGAGAACAAGTCTCAGGTGCCATCTGTTTATATAATATGAGCACTTTTAGTAATTCCAGCTAACAACATCAACATAATTATAATGTTAATAACGTTAATTTTAAATCAACTTATCAAAAAAAAAAATTAGTCTCCATGATTTAATATAAATGCAATACAAAGTAAAAAAGCAACATCTCCAATTTGATTCCTTAAAATTGTTATTATATATAGCCAGCATGCTCAGACAACATGAATGAATTGCTGTTCCTACAGTGGGTTGGCTATTATCAACCTGACCTTTGCAACTTGCTGGTGGAAAGGAGTAAAAGATTCACCATTTATCTTGCAACACCATGTGTCTAATACTTTCCTGGTGCTTTTCGTTTCAGTAGCTTGCTAATAATGTTTTTATAGCCTACAAACATGGAAGGTTTTATAAATATAGAACAACACCAAGCCTGTGAAGTGCCTTGTAGATGATTACAGGTGATCACAATCATTGTCTCTTCACTCAAATGCAAAGTATCATCCCAGACTACTAAGGTGTATCATTGGAGCCTCCTGTGTGTTCCCCAAAAATATTCCTATTTTAAAAAAATGTATTTACATTATCAAGTTATTATTTACATATGCATACATATTTGTATTTTTCCTACTGTCAATATTAACATTTTTGATTCCTGACCTTTCCTTATCTTCCTCGACAATTAGTTTTACTATTTTTATCTTTTCTGCTAAATTATTTACATCTATTCTTACATTTTTTATTGTCTTCCTATTTTTATTATATTATTTTTATTTCCTAGATCCATTGTTCTATTATTTTTGTACATTTCTGACTGTTGTCTCAACATTTCCTCTAACCAATTGATTATCTCATTTTTTTCCATGTCACTTTTTTCTATTTTATCAGTGACTTCCATTTCTCACTAATTACTTCTACTTCTTTATTTTGAGCCTCCATTTTTGTCTTGGTTCTTGTATGCATTACTTTAATTTTATACTTTATTCTTTCTTCTATATTATATAACTCATTTTAATTTATTTTATATAGTGCTATATTTTTTATGTAATAGTAATATTATTGATTAAGCCAATGCACATGTGCTTTAAAGATAAATTATAAATGAATACTCTCAATTTTTTCCAGACACGATATCTTGTGTCTGGAAAAAAATGAGAGTATTCATTTATAATTTATTTTTAAAGCACATGTGCATTGGCTTAATCGCTAATATTACTATAATTCATTTTTCTTATTTTCTATAATTTAAATCAAAGTATTCAACTAATGGTCAAAATCCCCCTCAGTCCTCTCTAAAATCACACCTGACTATCAAAAACCCTTAATAACTAATTTCTCTATTTTTCTGACCACTTTTTCTTCCTTGTTTCGTACATTTCATACTTTTCTATTTTATATTCTCAATATTATATATTGTATACTTTGGTCTATTTCTCCCTTACACTGCTCACTGACTTCAACTTTTTATTATAATGCAACATGGCATTTATGTGAAATTTAGTTTAAAGTTTTTGTAATTATGCTGGCACATTGAATCCATAGGTGGGTACCATTTTTAATGATCTGGTAAACAACAGGGACATTTTAGTCATTTTAACCATATGTTGTCTAAAAATATTTTGTTTATCATTTTTATTATACATTATTATTTATTGCTCATATGGTTATTTACTAACATTTTATTATTTACTTAACATTA
Organism: Epiperipatus broadwayi; assembly: GCA_028023455.1. Lineage (NCBI taxonomy): Eukaryota > Metazoa > Onychophora > Udeonychophora > Euonychophora > Peripatidae > Epiperipatus > Epiperipatus broadwayi. Next base: position 875,788 of record JAQFVV010006287.1, on the reverse strand, counting down.
TTGGCTTTCTTATTTAATGCCTCTGGAATCAGATTGCACATAAAGCAGAGAGCTATAATATCATTGACAGATTAACCATCAATGATACTTATGGACAGATCAAGGCTCTACAAATAGACTGGTCTTAGAACTCCTCCATACTGCTGGGACAATGCCTGCCATCCAAAGCACTTTAGTTGTTTTGAGAACAAGTCTCAGGCACCATCTGGTCATATATGTTATATATGTCCAGCATGACTGGATGACATGCACATGAAGCCAGTGCTTGAAATCTACCCAGGTTAAGTCATAATTTTAATCAGGGAACCCAAAACAGTACTAATTAACACATGGAAATATTTCTAATTTTTAAATTACTGATGATGCAGTTAAAAAAAAAAAAGTATAGACCAAGCAATATTAAAGCAAACATTTTTATTCATATACACACATATTTAAATACATATAACATTACAATTTAATGCAAAATAATAAATAGATATACATTAATTGTTAGAAGTTCATAATTATTGATTGTACTTCATTATAGTTCACTTCATTAAAAAATATGTCTAGACAGTTCATGATTGAAAAAATATATTTATCCAGGTTTTTTATTATGTTGAGATGACATCATCTTTCTGAAATTTACACTTTCCTTTGATTTTGATTTCCAATCAGTTGGCCTTGTTCTTTCCAGCAATGGCTTCATGTGTTTATTTTCCATACTTCTATTGAATAATAAGAGAGAAAATATATATGGTGTTTATATTGTGGAAGAGGTATTGATTCTTGGTGAGAGCAGTTGATGAAGCTGAGAACCCAGGACATGAAGTCCAGATGAACAATCCAAAGGTTCTCTAACGATGCACATTGCTACTTCTATGGCTTCTACATTTATATTTTGTGCAGTAGTAAGGACTGGTGCACTGCAGGACATGTTAATTATGACATCAGTGATAACATCAGTGACAGATGGATCGATGAACAGAGCAAATTATGAACTGAACTGACTGAGAAAACTTTTGAAAAACAATCTGGAAAACTGGATAACAATGGACAAGCTGCCATTTTTATACTTAACTCTCTCATTGTCTACTTTTATTACAATTTTAATTTGGTTTTAAGTAATTTTACATTTTTGTCTAATCTTTTTTCTTAGATTCATCTACTATCTTATTGGCCAGGAATCTGCTGACAAAATAGTTTGCAAGAAGTTTTTTAATTAATTAATACTATTGTCAATTTTTATTTTAAAACCGTTCTCATTTATTTATTCTTTTAACATTTACTTTTTTTTAATTATATAAAAAGAAAGGAGTAGGTTTTATTTTTTTATCTCATTATTTTTTTCCCCACACTATTCTTAATAAAATATTTTTTTCTTTAAAAAATGATGTAATCTTTCTTTTTATTAATTTCCTTTTTTAAAAAAATCTACTTTCAAAGTATTTTTGTTTCTCTTTTTCTTCATAATTTATTTATTTATTTCAAAATTATTAAATTATGTAATGCAGATCTCTATGTGATTTCAATATATATATATATATATATATATATATATATATATTGTGCCCTTATCTATAGGTCATAATAAGGTAGAATGGTCAATTGCTAAAAAAATTTACATTTTAAAATACGTTTGTGTAATATATTGATAATTGTATGATCGATTAGATTTTATAGTACAATTTAAGGCTGAAAAATACCTGGTATATAAAAGTGTAATGGATTATTTTAAAAAAACAGTTAAATAAAGCTTAATTATATCCTTGCTTATGGTTGTAAAAGCTGGCCATATAAAATAATACAGCTATAAATAGTTAAAAGTATATTAACAATTCAATTGTAATGTTTTAAAACTAATAAATTAAATAAACGCTATATGTAATATTATAATTATAATTAATATTCAAATTTAATCTAATATATTTTAAGATAAACTTTGGGATGGTGAGAATTATATTTAGTTCTACATTTTTTAAATTATTTTCCAAATTTTTATAAAATATATCAGTTTTGGTAATTTAGACCAAGACGTAAATTAAAAAAAAAATCATCTGATAAAGTTAGTAATCATGTGACTGTATATTATATACCTTCACACACACGCTTGTTAGAATATAATAATAAAGTTTGTGAATTATAAAACTAAATGTAATTGCTATCTATCGTTAAAGTAAAAGTTGAAATATTGAATGTTATTTTAATAATTGTTTTAAAATTTAAATGATTTTGATAAAACTATAATTGAGTTTAAAAGTACTATTCTAAATAATATTTTAAAACATGACGTCATAAATTCTTTATTTTAAAAAGTTTAATCTATTATAAAACTAAAAATGTGTAAATTTGTTCGCGCTAAAAAAGTCATTAACAAATCAACGGAGGTATTTTAGCAGACGAAATATAGGAATTAGACGGAGCGGGAGAAGGAATGTGTAAGTAAAGGAAGGAGGAACATATTTTTTTAGCTGTATAAGATCGTAAGCTAGAAAAGTGTTATAATTTAAAAAATTTTGTATTTATTTTAAAAGTTTTGTTTTAAAATATAATATTTTGAACTGCCTTTAAATGGAAGGCTAATTTAAAAGATTTCTTGCCAGGATTTTTATTCAAGTTTAGCCGAAACCTTGCAGTAAAATGGAAATACTACAGAAAAAAGTACCTAAAAGTATTGATAAAGTAAAAATAATTGTAAAGTGCCTTGAATACAGTTTATTTGTGATCAACCAGAAAATCATTAGAACTCAGATAAATATAATTTGGACATTATACAGAAAACTTAAAAGAAAAGTTATTTGCCATCAGGAAAAATTATGACGCACAATTTTAAAAAGGCTACTCCGAAGTTTTTTTTTTATTCTTCTCTATGGAAAAATTAAGATGCGTATATCATAAAGAAAAAATTATGTAAAAGTTATAATGGAGAAAGAATGTTTATCTTTTTAAAGGAAACATTACAAAGTATATAGTACCAGAATTTTAAAAGAAGGAAAAAAGTTACAGAATAATAATATGAAAGAGCTATTGTGTTTTATGAAAAAAGAACTGGAAAACTTTCTCTAAGAGGAATTAAAAATATTATAAAGTGTTCATTAGAGAAATGATTAATAAAGATAAAGATTTGAAAAATATAAATCTAATTTACTTAATGAAATGAATCCATGGAAACAGAAAAGTTTTATTGAATATTTAAATTAAAGTACTGAGAAGATGCATTGTAAAAGTCGCGCGGGAGAAAATATTAGCAAGAAATATTAGAAGATAATATTTAGAAGTTTTCTTTACGGGATTAACTAATATCATAATTAATAATTGTATTAAGTATTATAAAAACCAAGGATTATCATTCATGAATATTTATTGAACAAAGTAATATTTGTTTTACCTTAAAATTGAACAAGCAGGGAGAGGAACATTAAGTGAATGGAAAAGAAATGATAAACAATTTTTTTTTTTTGGCTTTAGTATGAACGGTTTTCAGGAAAATTTGATGAAGGAGTACAGTAAATATAGTTTGAATATTTTTACTAATTTATTTTAAAATATGAAATGTTATGTGAGATTAGGAAAACATAAAACATAAATTTAATAATATTAAAATTTAAATATAATAGCTTGATAAAATTATAGAAATAGTGTTTAAAATAAAGTGTATGAATGTGAATCTTATATCTACAAGGATCAAATGGATGGTGAAGCCTACGGAACGCGATCGAGGAGATAAAGGTCGTTTGGTAATTTTAATAGTTGTTTATAATGCATAATGTATTTTTTTAGATCATCTATTGACCTAAGAATGAAGTGTGAAAGTCTTAATTATATGTACACATTTTATGTAACATTTTAACATATAATGAGATAGGAGTAATTCGGAATATGCATGCAACAATTTATTTAAAGTATATTAATAATATAATTTAACAGAACAATTGTGTGATTCTTTTGAACTTTCATGTGATAAAGTATTCAGATATTTAAATAGTTTGTATATGATTAAATATACAAAGGAAAGTAGTAAAAAGATTTTCTTATAGAACAGCGGAATAGTTTTAAAATATCAATGAATTTTATTATTGTTAGTAATGCAGATATGTATTTGTCGATGTACAGTATAGAAAAAATATTGAGAAATAAGATCGGATAGTGACTTGGAAGTACTAGTGGAGAGGAAACCAAGATGATGTGTTTTTTTTAAGAAATAGGAAAATTCTAAGGGATTTGGATCATATTTAGTTTTGTGTGATTTAGTATAGTTAACAAAGTCCTATGACTGAACACATATGGTTTGGACAGTGTTTTGCATATCTTTAAACTTTTGATGTCAGAATAAAGCTGAAGAAATAGCTTTAGCATCGTTCCTATGATAGAGGTTGGTAGACAGGTAAAGGTCACTCCTCTATAGTGTCTTTTAATTCACTGTGCCATGATTGTCAAGGTATATGATGAGTAATATTCTAGTTGTATTTTGATCCTATGCATCTATCTTTGCTATCCTTATTTCATGAATCTGCATCGGTCAGAAAGATATTTTCAAAGAAATAATGAATAAAATAGAACTGAAGATATGTTATCGTTTATATAAGAATAGTTTATTTGCTTGAATGTATAGAATTGTGTAACTTTAAAATTGAAAGTCCAAAATATCATAAAGAGAGAAAGAATCATATAATACATTGTAAAATTAATTCAGAAATGAATATAAGATTTTGAAAAGAAATCTAAACCAAGTATTTTAAAAGTAATAATAAAATTTGAATGAATTTTTTTTAAATATTAATGGTGAAGGGAATGAGTATTGCATATTTATCAAGAGAAAATTCAATAAGGTATAATAAACATATACTTGTGCATGGCATATTAATAGTTATAATTATATCATCCAAAGTAAGGCTTGAATGAGAATATTAGGATTAATAAACATCGGATAATGAATAATAAAAACCTAATACCGAATGTAGAATAGTGTTTTGACTTTGTAAGATTCCATACAACCAATATGAAACTAAATTTTATTATTTTGTAGAATTTTATTATGAATGTAAATTTTTGTAAAAAAATGTAATTTTAATAATATTAGGGATGAAAAGTGTTTGTGATAATCATATAAGAAATGCATTTTGTAATAAGCTAACCATAATAATAAATCAAGTAATAATGCTGTATTTTCTTAAGTGTTAAAAAAAAATAAGATTTAACTAGGAAAAGTAAATAATATTTTGATTTCATTTTATAAACTAATAAACTAAGTTGAGATATGAAAGTAAGGGATATCCAATGTAAAAATATTGTTAATTTATTTATGTTGTTAATAAACTTTGTTTTAAATTTGTTTTAAAGTTTTGTGTCCGAGTTGTTATTTCTCCACATGGATGCATGAAATCACGATAGATTTATAATTGAAACAGACATATAAATTTTGCACAAAAGGTAAACATAAAAGTGTTATAAGAATTTTGAGAATTTATTGGTATGTTAAAATTAAAAGATCATAATTTTATATTATTTATTGGTCATAAGTCGGTTGCCACAATATTACATTAAATTATATGCTAATATTGCCACACGTATTCTGTTGTCAGATTATTAAAATACTACCACGTACGTATTTATTTATTTCATTTCAGGAAGAAATAAGATTATATTATATTATTATTGTTATTATTATTTTTTTATTATTATTAGTTGCTGTGTAGTAGATTATGACATAAAATTCCCTTTTCATATTTTACTACCGTAATTTTAAATCAGTTAGAATACAATTTATGAACCTGAGATTTTATTTATTTTACTTCATTTTATTTAATTGAGCTAGATTCTTGTTATAAAGAAGATTAAGATATGATTATTATTTTAATCGTAGTGAATAGAGCTCAGAAAGTCGTAAGAATACTATGAGTTAGTTATTTGGTATAGTAAAAAGGGGGGATAGTGTTCTTATGCCATTGAGGTAGTATCGTGTGGATAATGGCTCAATGTAGTCTATCTCGTTCCCTGTATTGTCACTCCATGTCTCATGAAAATAGTAAATATTTGTTAATTCATTTTAAAATTGAACCGTATTTGTATTTTAAAATTAGAGCTAGTAATCATTTTAATTAATGCTGAATATTTCATTTATTTATTTGTTAACTGAGCTAGAACCCGTAATATTCGTAATAAACAGTATATTTTGGGGTGAGAATGCACGGAGGGAGGTTAGAATATATATATATATATAATTCAAACAAATTTATTTAACACAGTATTCACAATTAAATAATATATTCTTTACCAGAAGTACTTTCAATTGTTTCACTGTCAATCTTTTTTTAAGTGTCATAGCATCGGCCGGAATGCGAACCCACAACCCGAGCAACCACCTGCTAGTGCAAGGCAGTCGCACTGACCTCTCGACCACCAATGCAACTGTTAATACAAATGTACAGAAAATAAAAACTTGCATTACCCATCATTCAATCCATTCAAATTTCCCACAATTCTGTTATTTTTATATTAGCTGATTGTCTATTCATTAAACCACCTCTATTCCTAGATATCATCATTGCCTCCTTAATTTTATGTTTTTTATTACATTTTTCAATTTGAATTTACTCAAATTGAAAGATGTAATGAAAAATGTAAAATTAAGGAGGCAATGATGATATCTAGGAATAGAGGTGGCTTAATGAATAGACAATCAGCTAATATAAAAATAACAGAATTGTGGAAAATTTGAATGGATTGAATGATGGGTAATGCAAGTTTTTATTTTGTGTACATTTGTATTAACAGTTGATAAAGATTGTCAGTGAAACAATTGAAAGTACTTCTGGTAAAGAATATATTGTTTAATTTTGAATACTGTGTTAAATAAATTTGTTGAATTATTATTATATGATTTAAAATACAGACATTTAATGGTTACAGTTATATATATATATATTGTAATGGGATGGGGGGTATGGTTACAGTTATATATATATATATTGTAATGGGATGGGGGGTATAAAAAATAATGAAGTGAACCTAAGGTGATGGAATATCATCATCACTCCCAGTCCATTTAAAATGAAATATTTACAAAAGTATATTTAAGTAATATATTATTTTATAAGAGTATGACAATATGAGAACATTTCTTAAGAGATCATTGAGAGATCAGCCAGTCACTCCTCATAGTAACTATGATTAACTATAAATCCACCAGCATTATAAAGTACAAATAAGTACTTAAGAGAAATAACCATTCATCATCATTATTGATGGGAATAAAATAAATCAATACAATAAATCACCAGTCCATCTTGTGACTGGATTTGAACAATAAAAAAATATAAATCCACAGTCAACCTTGTGACTGGATTGGAAATGGTCTTCTGTAGACCAGGCTAACTATTGAGCCTTTGCCACTTTGGGCAATTATTTAAACATAACTTGGATGCACCAGCTTGGTGCTCATCCATTAAAATACACAATAATCTAAAATCAAAACAATAATTCTGGGACATTTAAAATATGCTGATCATCATCAATGCTCTGGCCACTTAGTACCATTAATGTATGGCCAACTATAAACTTAAATTTTTAACAAGGGTGAACTACAATAAAATATAGTGCATGGGCTTTAAAGAGTATCCTCTTTTGTGCAAACCAGGATGATTATTGATCATCTCTGAATGCCCCAAAAGCACTAATATACATCCCCATTCATAAATTCATCCCGTGCATGAATCTAGCTCAGAGAACACAAGCTCTATTACTGTATGTGACCAAGAGATGATGGAAACCATTTTAACAAATTAAATAAGTTTATTAATAACAATAAAATATGGTATTTAAAGATAATTAAAGATAATTTTAAAAATGGTATTTAAGGTCTGATTTTGAATAATACACAATAATAAAGTCATCACTCTGTAATTTACAAGATTACTACAAAATTCAAATTATTACATTAATTGCATTATTTCTTAATGGGTATCTATAAACGCATACATATATACATGCATTTTATAATACATGATGAAGACATATCAATTAAACATAAAATAATTGTTACATTTGTGATTTACATGTGCAATTTATAATATACAATTAATATTCACTAACAAAAAAAATGATTATAATTTTACTTATATGATTGTGCATGTACACTGACTTTTATCTATTTCAACTTTTTACAATAATATTATAATTTTCTAATACATAAATTTCCTATTTATACATGTCTATAAACAAAATATAGATACAGTTTAAAATTAGTTTCTATTTATAAGTCCTCAAAAGTATAGTCAATTTTTGACAGGTATTTGTTGATTAATAATCAACATTTTTGGACCAATTTAAAAGATTTGCTTTTTCAATTTTAATTCAAACAAATATATGCTTGCATTTAAATTATATATTCTTTTTTTAATGAATATAAAAATTATTTCTTAACAAAATATATATAAAAAATTGTCTCTCTTTTAGACAGTTGACTCAAGCAAATTTTACTTTAAGTTATGAAGTTAAAAATATTTTTTATAAGAATATTTAAAAAATACAACTCACTGTATAGACATGCGATGTGTTTATCTGTGGTTTCCTGCTTGCATAGATAAACAGCAGATCAGTACACCAATTTCTTCAAACTTTCTCTTGGTAAGCTTGGTTTTTGGTCCATGAGAAAAATGTAATCCAGGTTTGTTGTCATCATCAGGTAAAAGTATGCAATACATGTAAAATCTTGATCTATAGTTGGTCTCTTTCTATCTAGGATTATTTCAGGAAAGCAGCTGTCTTGGTTTGATATAACCATCCTCCATGTTTAAGGCTATGAATTTCAGCATAAAAAAGTGGATCATTTTCTCCATGTGAATTCAAATTCCTGCTAAGAAAAAGTCTATTATCTTGCCTTCAGCTACATCAGTTTACGGTAGCTATTATGAAAATTCTATGGTCAGCTAAAACCAACTGCTTCACTTTATCAAGTTGCAACAAAATATTATAACCAACTTGAATTTCAGCTGACCATTCTTACAAAAATTATTATCCAGATTACTCTCTTAAAAAATCATTATCCAGACTGTAGCTAATTTTGTTATCAGCCCTTTTATAGAATCATCTAAGGTGATAATAACTTCTTAATTAAAAACAGAGTTTTTATTTTTATCTCTCTAATCCCTTTGAGAACATACATGCTTTAATTAATTTTAAAAAAATTTCAAAAACAAATATTATGTTTTTTACATTTCACAATAATAATAATAATAATAATAATAATAATAATAATAATAATAATAATAATAATAATAATAATAATAATAATAATAATAATAATAATAATAATAATAATAATAATAATAATAATAATAATAATAATAATAATAATAATAATATATATATTTATTCAGACCTTTTAAAAGTTTAATTTATAAAACAATATTTTAAATCAGAGTTATTATTTAACCCTTTATTTATTATTATTTTATTTTAGGAAATGTAGAAAAATTTCTACAAAAATTTATGTCTGTGTTTATTTCTACCTTTCCTTTACTTTATATATACGCACACACACCATATTATTATGGGTGTACTATGTAACCCAACTGGTTACAATATATATAAAATTTATGCTGAGAACAGAGAGAGCTATAATAATAACAATAATTACTAAACATTATAAAGTATAATTAATAAATTTAAGAGATGGACAAACCTCAATTCACTCTTGCAAAGTTTTTAAACTTTCAATATTGTAATGGTATGGGGGTATTAAATAAGGTTGTATCTAGGATGATGACATAATCATCATCATACCCAGTCAATTTAAAATGAAATATTTACAAAAAGTAAATAAAGTAAGATAATGATACTAAAGAAAGATTTAATAATTCAAAGTATTTATTATTAAAGTAATGTTTAATAATCATAATATATATAATAAAATAATAACAGTTTATTACTGTTAAAATTATTATTTTTATTATAATTATAATTTTGTTTTAATTAACAGACATTTTATCTGTGTGTGTTATATTAAAAAGACAGCATGAGTAAGAAATCTCTCTGACATCAGCCAGCTACACCTCAGTTAACTCCTTAAAGCATCTATAATCATAATTAATCATATATCATCCAGCATCAAGTATTTCATGTAATTCATAGGCATATTACAAAATTGTGATAATTTCTGAGTTGGCAAGTCAAAACAAGTATAAAAAAGGGGGTCCAATAATTCCTTTGATTTTAATAATCCACAAAATATCACAGCAGCTTTTAATTATGTTATACACTGGAGGATATGATCATCCAGTCAGAAATTATCTAGGCATACTATTATAAAAATAAAGAATTTTAAATATATATAAAATATGTACTCAAGATGATAGAATAAAGTATCAGGTAAGTTAATTAATAAAAAAATATTTGCAGAGGTTAGGATGTACATCAAATTACTTTAATAAAAAGATAATTACTGGGAATAGCTATAGCTTTTAATAGATTAAAAGTACTCTATAGCTTTTGGATACAAGTTAATTGTTTTTAAACTTTAGATGATTGTGCATATAGAAGTAGGATCAGTCACACATTGTTCGTTTGTTATTTACAGCAGAAATCTTTTTTTTATTTATTTAGGTTTCAATCATTTAAAATTTTTTTGAGAGTGAACACAGTTTTCGGCATGTAGTATGGAGACTCAGATAGTTGACTGACCATTCTCCCAAGAAGAATAGCACTTTGCTGCCTTCTACTCTGCCATTTCAAAACTTATCAAATCAAATCAAATTTTAATATCTTTAAAAGTTTAGAAAATTGACTAAGCACAATTCTAAAAACAAATTAAAATCAAATCAAATTTGTTCTTTTTATACTAGTCATCTTTCTTATCCAGTTGTAGTCATGCCCTCAGGTGAATTAATTAATTAGTGAATGAATTTCTATACTGTTTAATTAAATCTGGATACTATGTTTTTCTCTTTTGTTAAATTCCTTTTTTTTGTCAAAATATTTATTAAACAAGTACAATGTTTACAGTGACAATTATGTATACATGGTAAATTAAAAGGAAAGCTAGAATTACAAACATAAAAATGAATTACATGATTATAAATAAATAAAAGATAGTATTATTCTGGGCAAGAGGTAAACATAAATACCTGGTCTACGGTTAACACACAAGTAGATCAATTAAGCTCACCAACTTACATAGACAAATTGCCTCACACTACCAAGAGTCACATAGTCAATCTAGAGTTTGGTCAGATCACCATTGGAAAAATCACTACAACTATGAAGGCTTATGTATTTATGCTAAATCTGATGTATTCAGTTAAATATTATCCATTTTGATAACATAAGGATCTGAACCTTTGATTATTAACAAAACCTCTTTCAGCAATATATTAGACAGAAGAAACAAAGTGTTTTACCAGCAATCATCCTTACAATGCAATCAGAGTCCATGTTTCCTCGAATAATACTTTTGGTGCTAGGAGCATGTCACGGTTTTTAAATTGTATAAGTTTATTCAGAAAGAATTTTCCCTCATGAATTGCACCAGGATTGAAAACCATTTTACAATGAGTAGACCACAATGCATAGTTGATAAATAATGACAGCCTAATAGTAGGGATGGATCTTGTCTTAATACTGTCCTTAAGAGAGGTAACAAGGTAAAAATTCACTTTAAGGTTATCGGCAATAATCCTTCTAGACCTCCAGAGTCCATGGCACGAGTAAATCAGATGGTCAAATGTTTCATCATGAGTCTGGCAGAGGGGACAGATTGGGTCAATTTTGTTGATGCCTCGCCTATGGAAGAGAAACCAATTAGTGCTAATGGCATATAAATTTATCTTAGTAATAAAATCAAAGAATTTTGGTTCCATAGCCCAGCACCTGAAGAGGGAGATAATCTTATTATTGGCCAGGGCAAGTAGAGGTGTTATGGGAGTTGTGACAGGGTGAATGAGACTATGTGCTTGCCAAATATTAATCCTGTTATCAAACGTATCATTCGTAATTACCATGTAGCCTTTGATCAAATCAATTGCAGCATCAAGGAAATTTTTGACTCTAGGAGGGGGTCTATCAGTCAGGATAACTGGCAAAATGACTTGCTCATATCCAAATGATTTGATAAGCATGGTGATAAAATTAAATATCTTTTGAATATGAATGGCTTGAATAGCATGATAAGAAAGTCCATTATACTTCTGGTGAAGTTGCATCATGTTAATGCTAATTGCAACAACTTTACGTCCCCAGAAAAGTTGGGATGCAAGAGAATTCATTCTATTGATAAAAGTCTTAGTGATCCTCATGATAGGCATGTAATAGTTGAGCTTGGCCATGATTCTTCATATTGAGAAGCATTACCTTACCATGTAGGGAAAGGTAGACTTTAGACAGATGTTTAGTAAGTCTTTCCATTGAGTGCAGAATGTGATTTTGAATATCTTTGGACATTTGGAAGTATGTTTTGGATATCTCAAAGCCCAAAAACTTTTGAGGATTGGCTGTAAATTTGGATACAATCTTCTGACCTGAGGATACCTTCCATATAGCTGATTTCAATGGGTTGATGGTGAGACCATAGTCTGCTGGGTATTTATCCAATATGGAGTATAACTGAGGTAAATAGGTTGTTGAAGGGAGGAAGATGATTACATCATCCATATAAGCCATGAGCTTTATCAATTTGGCAAGCCTTGGTACATAGACACCAGGTAGTTGTTGTTCGATGGCTTTCAGCAGCGGATCAATGTAGACTATAAAGAGAAGAGCACTGAGGGGGGAGCCTTGTGGAATGGATGTGTTAGGTTAGAAAAATGAAGAGAGCTTGCCATTCAGTGAAACGGCAATTTCTCTGTTAGACATGAGGTTATCTATGATCTGTATAATAGAGGTTGGAATGTGATGGCCTTTCAGCAGGTTTAGAAGAGTACTGATGTTAACAGAGTCAAAAGCTGCATTGAAATCAAGCTGGATAGCTATGACAGCCTGCTTTCTCTGTTGTCTAACATAATCAATTAATATTTTAGCTTGACCAATGGCTAAAATTGGTGAAGAATGTTTCTTCGCAAATTGGAAAGAAGATATATTTTTGGAGTATCTTATCCTGGATCTTAACTTTTATGACAGATTCCAGGATTTTAATGATGAGCGGAGACATAGAAATAGGCCAAATGTTTTTGAGGGTGTGGGGATCTTCATGCTTCTTTAGGAAGGATACTAAAGCAATAGGATATAGGTGGGGGATTGTTCTTTCTTCCTGTGCCAAATGGTTGGTCATTCTAAATAGGATGGGAATTGTGAAGTGGCTTAGATGATCTAACAGGAAGCGTGGTATAGAATGCAGTCCGGGATGTATTTTATCTGGCAATGCTTGGAGTTTGGCTTTCAGCATATCTTTAGTGATACCATGATCATCTTGACAAATTAAAATGTCTTCAATGGGAGTATTAACATGGCTGAGACAATGAAATTTTTGTTCAAAGTGTTTATGGATTTCCTTAATCATTGAAAGGCCAACAAAGGACTCACCATCAATATTGATGATAGTGGGAGTAGGGGGGGTAATAGCACCCAGTGCCCAACGCAAGTAGCTTCTAGTCCAACAGTTCTGCTGAGCCAGAAACACCTTGGCATGCTTTATAGACAGATAATCTGCAAGTGCCTTCTGTTTGGCTTTATACTGTGGCTTAACAGATATAATCTCATCTATAGAAGATAAGGCAGAGTTAAATGTCTTCATTCTGAAACCAAGCTCATCCAAGTCTTTTAGTAACGCCAACAGTCCCTTTCACTTAATTGTATGGTAGGAAATGATCGATTAAAGAATGCCAATAAAGGCAAACCATGCTTTCTCTATAGGTTTGGCAAGTATATCTATTTTTTAAAACATATATAAGCCTCAGATGGTATGGCTTCTGTTATATTCAATTTTGTCAACATTCTAATGGTGTTGCAAGCGGGAGTGACATTATTAGCAGCTTCAATCTGAACTACTAGGGCAATATGGTCAGAAAAGACCACATGTTCTAATTTTGCAGTGATGAGAAAATGTATGTCAGGCATATAAAAGAATAGATCAATCAGTGACCTGTATTTTCTGGTGTAAAAAGAGTAGGAATCATCAGGCAGATGATCCTCTCCACTCATAAATGGCTTATCTATCAAGTGAATATAGGTTTTTGTAAATTTTGCATAAGTGATATTAAAGTCGCCAAAGATTAGGGTGGGGTGTTATTATTTACCAATAGCATATTAATTATGTTAATGGCTTTCATTAACATGCAGCAGGATCTATCTGCATACACATATATTATATTGATTACCAAATTTTGATATGTGACTGATATAGCAATAAGGTTATTATCCTTATAGAGTATTATAAATTTATTAGGTGGATGTTTTTTATTTATAAGTAAACCAACTCCGCCAGCTGCAGTAACGCTATCAGAGAAAGCTATGTATCCAAGAGATTCAAGACAGCTGCAGTAACGCTATCAGAGTAAGCTATGTATCCAAGAGATTCAAGACATTCTCTAATTCTATAATCAGAATTTGAGTGATATTTTGTTTCACTCATAAAAAATAAATGTGGATTATTGATTGTGATCCATTGTTCAATGCCATATACCCTTTCCAATGAGTTGATACCCCTAACATTTACGCCTACAAACTTATGCAACATAATTGGGTTATGTATTTATTAAAACTACCGCAAAGAATATAAGGTTCATTTTTAATTCTCAGCATGAATAAAATGTAAATTCTAATTGGGATAGTCTGGATCTTTGTAGTCTGGTTTCTTCTAACCCAATGGGTTCAATCACCAAGGTGCCATCTGAACTGTCAACATCAATGACATGATGTACATCACCAGCAGTCACTTCTAATAAATTAAGACTCAATATCCTATTATCCTCATTTGATAACTGACATATCTTTTCTGGACTTTTTTCATTATGTATTGGAATATTGTTTTTCTTCTTCTGCTTAAGAGATAAACATCTGTTTTTCTTCCCCAGAGATTTTTCATCTTCTGAGCTGGATTTGTGTATAATGGCTGACTTCCTTTTCTTAGTACTGGACTTATCTATGGGCACTTCCATTGAATATTCCTCTTCTGAGCTAATATCTCCTTGGTTGGGGTTGATAGGCTTGTTGTTACTTTTAAGCTGCTTGTTCACACTTCTTGTGCATCTCAAAGTAGTGGTTTTAGTCTGATAAGGAACTAAACTTTTGTTCAGAGGCTTCTTGACAGGATTGCTTGAAGTAGTGCTATCATTGTGCTGATAACATGTGAGATTGTCTGAAGTATCTTGCTCCACCACAGTTTGTTTTACTGATCCCATTATTTCAGCATGATGTAGTTGGCTTTGTGAATCATTTCTTCCTTTAGAGGCCGGTGGAAGTAGAGACTCATCTACAAGAAACAGATCTTGTGTAATATCTGATGTTTCTTCTTCTCTGCCTACACTTCTGTAATCAGGTTGTTGCAAGACAGATATTTGTTGATTATTCATTTGATATTGTTTGTAGGCAATTCTAACTTGAGGTTCTGTTGTTGATGCATCATTAGTTACGGATAAGTATGATTGTGCAGTACCTTGAGAAGTTGGTGTAAAATTCTTTTTGCATCTATTCTTTTTGTACATTATTTTTAGTATATTTTCTTGACCTGATTACAAGATTAGATATGAAACATAAAATATAATTCATTTTGATTCATTACTTCAAGCCAATTAAGTTTTCTAAGAATTTGCTAAGTAATCTATTGTCTCTCACCAACCATGGCCTTGCAAAATTTAAAATAAAGCAATATGATTTTAGGTATATTTTTTGAAATTACAAATTTAAACAAGATTTTAATATTTATTATTTTAAAATAATGTTGCAGAAAATTGACCAAAATAATTAGAACGTTAGATCAACGCTATATAGTTTTAAAAGAGATTTTTAAAATTATTTATAACTCGTATTATTTTAACTCAATGTTTATATACGATATTGAAGTATGTGTGTATTCACAATGCAATTATCTGATGCTTACATATACATATATATATATATATATATATATACCTAATACCGCTATACCGACACAATCCAATATTTAGGGTTTAAATTTAGGTAGGATGGATGTGGTGAATGAAAGACCATAGAAAAATGTTAAAATAAGATTCAAATTCGATTTTTACTGTTTCAATGCACACATACATGTGTGTGCTCATAATTTCTGAAAATATTTGACTTGTTACATAAAATACAATAAATGATTAAAAAACTACATTTTAATAATACAGATATCTATTAACATATATATGTGTACATAGAAATGTATATGCACGCTAACATTTACACACATATTCAATTTGACTCAATAATAAAAGTTTTTAAAGTATATTTTTCATATAAATGCACACAGATAACATATATAAATAAAATTATAGCTGATATCAATTAATTATAAACATTCTCATAAAAGATTTTCTTTTCCATAAACAAAATAAAGCCAATTTGTTTTTTTGTTGTTTTTTTTTTTTTTTTTTTTTGAAGACTGATAAGTTAAATCCTCCAGCAGGTATATTTTATTATTTAATATTTTTTGACAGATTGATTACTCTAAAAAAGATTTTTTTTTCATCAAGTTTCTATTTTTTTTCTTTTAAAATACATTCAGCCTTTAATAGACCATTGTTAATTAATTATAGCACTTTCTGAATTAAATATAAAAATTTTTAAATGTCTTTTTGTTTTCTCAATAAATGATTTTAAACAAAATCATTACATCTTGTATACACCTGGGTCTCGTTTTATGCAGATTTATTTAATGCGATTTTGAAGTTATGCAATTCATGTTTCTTCTTAATATTTGTGTATGCGGTTTTCTTTTATGCAATAAAAATTATTAGATCAGAAGTCAAGCTCTGATAATGTGTTATTACTTTAAATATTATAAATTTCACTCACTCACGTCATATTTAAAGTAATAGCGCATTATCGGAGTTTGACTTCCATCTAATAATTTCAATATTTTCAGCACTTTATAATAGTATTGTAATAGATTTTATGCAATAAAGAAATTTGTAATTCACTTAAAATCAGAATTTCCCCATTTTATATACACACATTAAATTTTACAAGACTATAATGTAAATCTGTTCAAACATTATAGATGAAAAATAGTAAGTATGGTGTTGTTTTTGCATTTTAAATCACGTTCTATTTTTGCTTTTTTAAAAAGAAGAGTATGTGATCAATTAATCATTTAGTGTCCACAAGTTTATTTTTAAAATGTGAGTAACAGCAGTGGCACAATTAAATTTGACAATTATAATCTGATTTTTAATTGTAATTAACAATTTAAAATTATGTAACGTGATCTGAAATTAAGGTGATGAAATTTGATTTTTAAACGAAATTGAAAATTAAAAAATTAAAGACAAAAATAAGAATTTAATTTTTAATTGTTAGTTTTAATTAAATTTTGCCCAACAGTGGTGAGTCAGTGTCTTTTTATTATCATAAGTCTAAGTTCTTATTTTTATTTAAAACTTTTAGTTTACTCTAGCAGAGAGAAAAAAACACCCAAGAAAATGAATTTTTTTGTAAACAAAAATTTCTAAGTTCTTATTTTTATTTAAAACTTTTAGTTTACTCTAGCAGAGAGAAAAAAACACCCAAGAAAATGAATTTTTTTGTAAACAAAAATTTCAATTTTAGATTGCTTAGCGAAATGGGAAGGATCAACAGCGATTGGAAAATGTTTTAGTTGTATTTCTTCTTGACTTCATTTAAGGAGAAGCTACAGTACCTCACATCACATCACATCATAATATCATGTCTCAAATATCGATAGTGATAGAATATTGTATATGTATGAAAAAATGTAAATAATACATAAAAATATATTGTTTTGAATAAAATTAAATACTGTAGTTAATAAAAAAAAGTAAAAAAGTTTGTCTTTTATCATTTTTTTTCAAATTTAAAATTTTTTATTAGTCATATTCTATTTTCTTTTTTTTATGCGAATTTTAAAGTAATTTTACATTGTTGCTTTGCTTTTATGTGAATTTTGAAAAATTACAGTCCGTATCCCCCATTTTTAAGGTAAGTTACATCAATTTTTGTGCAATTTCTTTTGTGTGCATTTTCTGAGGAATGTATCTACCACATAAAATGAGACCCAGGTATATATCATTGTAACATGTCATTTCAAAAATGAATTATTTAAAAAAAACATTTAAAATTTATTCACAATATATATATAATGCTACTCATCATTGTATATACATTTATCTGTGCTGTTTTCTGCATATAGCTGAAATAGCATACATATACCAATTCTTCAAGCTTTTTTTTGGTAGGCTTAGTTTTGTGATTGTTTGTCATTATCATCAGAAACATATAGTCCAAGAAATGGTCAGCATCAGGAAGAGGTACAATTTAGGTGATTTGTTATCATGCCATGAGCTTCCTTCTATCCATAATTGGCAAGTGGCTATCTTAGATTGGGCTTCAGGTAAGCTAGCTATCTTGGTTTAATAGATTTCAGGCAAGCAACTGTCCTCTCCACATTTAAGGCTATGAATTTTAACACAAAGAAGTGTGTCATTGTTCTGCATGTGAGTTCAAACTTTTGTGAAGGAAAATAGTAGCAACTCCTGGACATACTGTACTGCCTTCAGCTACATCTGTTCATGGTATCTATTTTGCCAATTCTCTGCTATATCCAACAGCAAACTGCAGCTATCTTTTTTGGTCAGCTAATTGCTGCAACTTGCTCAAAAATATTTACTAGCAAAACTGTTCTGGCAGCTTTTATGAAAAATATAATCCAGACTTTGCAGCTGACTAATTTTTCCATTGCTTCACAAAGAAATTTAAGACAACTTTGCAGCTGAGCAATCTGGCCAGTTACTTTCTGCCAGTTCTTACAAAAAAAGCAGACTAAAATAATCTTTTTATCCAATCCTTTTATAGACTTGGATTGAGGTGACAACAACACTAATTTTAAAATGGTGGCTTTTTTCTTATCTCTTTTGATTGGAACCAATTTTAATTTATTCAAAAGAACTTTTAATTAAAAAGCTATATTTGTAAATCTTATCTTTTTTTTTTAAATAAATAATAGAAATGTAAACAAGCATTAATAATAAACAATAGATATTTTATACCCGTTTTAATTAACCTTATCTCATTTTGAGACAGCTGAGAAACATCTTTTGGTCAATTCACCATCTGGTGAATTTTTTCATAAGTATTATACATTAAAATGTGTGTAAAAAAGTATATTTTATTATAATATTTTTTTTACTGAAAAAAGCACAAAAAACTGCAAAATTCAAAATCCTTGCTCTTACAATAGACTTAAGCCCTTCCCTGACATGATCAGCCATTGTCTTCTGACAAGGCTGTAAAATGTTCAGCATTTTATGACACTGAATTTTCCAATGATGCAAAAACATGTTTATTTGCAAATTTATTACAGTTTTAGTTTTTTTTAAAAAAATAATTCACACTATATTTATTAGATATCAAGAAATAAAAATTATTAATAGCTTATTTTGAATTGAAATACTTTATTTTCAAAAATATGTTATATTAGCAACTAACATAAATATTGTCTGAAGCAAATTAAAAAATTATGCCTCTGATGTAAACAAGCGACTTTATTTACGAGTAAAAAATATCAAGAAAATATCATAATTTTGCAATAAATATTCAAAAAATTTAAACTTTTAAAGCATAATTCATTACATATTAGAGAAATAAATAAATATTTATCCAATTTTTTAAAAATGAGGAACAAGAAATATTTCATTGATTTTATAAACTGAAAATAATCTTTCTAGAAATGATGTCTAATGTCTTTTGTTTCGATTACAGTCACATTTTTTTAAGATTTACAGAAACAAAATGTGAACATTTAAAATTTATTTCAATAGTAGACAAAAACATCTATTGAATAAAGACAAATTTATTATTTTCTTACATATAATAATCATTTTATCATATATTTTGTTAGTGTGAGACAAAGAAAACTGTCAGAAAAAAACAAAATACGGTAGGGTAAAAGATTTCAAAAATAAACCCTGCTTATTTTTAAATTTCAAAATCAGAATAATAAATATTTATTAGGCCTTTTTAAAAATATTTATTTCCTAATAAAATCCTGTTTTAAAATGAGAATTATTTAACCCTTTATAGGATTATTATTATCAGTGAATGTAAATATCTTCTAAAAATTTGGTTTGGCTTTATTTCTACTTTTCCTTTTAACTTTATATATATATTTGTGCACACACAGTATATTATTGGGTGCTTTATATATATATTTGTGCACACACAGTATATTATTGGGTGCCATATAACAGACTTATATAATTCTCCTCCTGGTAAAAAAAAGAAAATAGAAATGAACACAGACAAAAAATTTAGTAGATATTTTCTACATTCACTGAGAATAATAATCCTGTAAAAAGTTAAATAATTCTGAATTTAAAACAGAATTTTATTATGAAATAAATATTTTTTAAAAAGGTCTAATAAATATTTATTATTCTGATTTTGAAATTTAAAAACAAGCAGGGTTTATTTTTAAAATATTTTAACTAGAACTTGTATAAAATATCTAATGTTTATTATTAATGCTCATTTACATTTCTATTGTCTATTCTTAAAAAAAACTTTGATAAGATTTCCAAATGTAGCTTTTTAATTAAAAATGCTTTTGGAGAGATTAAAATTATTTCCATTCAAGAGAGATAAGAAAAAACACCATTTTTAAATTAGTGTTATTGTCACCTCAATTCAAGTCTATAAAAGAGTTGGATAAAAATATTATTTCAGTGTGCTTTTTTTAAGAGCTGGCAGTAAGTAGCTTAACAGATTGGCCAACTGCAATGTCTGGATTGTGTGTAAGATCTGTGCCAAACAGTTTGGCTAGTCAAAATTTTTGAGGAAGTGGCAGCAATTAGCTGGTAAAATAGGTAGCTGCAGTTTGTTGATGGCTGTAGCAGAGAGTTGGCAGAATAACTAGCATGAACAGATGTAGTGGAAGGCAGGACAGTAGATCTAGGAGCTGCTACTATTCCTTGTGTTGAAATTCTTAGCCTTAAATATGGAGAGAACAGTTGCTTGTCTGAAATCTATCAAACCAAGACAGCTATCTTACTTGAAGCCCAATTCAAGACAGCAGTTTACCAATCCTGGATAGCAGGAAACTCGTGGCATGCTAACAAATTATATGAATTGTACCTCTTTCTGTTTCTGACAATTGCTTGGACTATATTTTTCAGATGATTATGACAAGCAATGACAAAAACCAAGCTTACCAATAGAAAGCTTGAAGAATTTGGTATGCATATGCTATTTCAGCTATATGCAGAGAGAAGCACAGATAAACATATATACAATGGTGAACAGTGTTATATATAATGTGAGCATGATTTTAAATAAGTTTTTTTTAATAATTCATTTTTGAAATGACATTCTACAGTGAGATATATAATATATGACAAATTTATTTAAAATCATTTATTGAGAAAGCAAAAAAACATTTTAAAATTTCTATATTTAATTCAGAAATCGTTATAATTAATTAAAATGGTCTATTAAAGGCTGAACGTATTTTAAAAGAAAAAAAGTTAAAACCTGATGAAAAACAAATCTTTTTAGAATAATCTATCAAAAAAAACATTAAATAACAAAATATATCTGCTGGAAGATTTAACTTTTATCAGTGGTCAAAAAAATTGAATTTATTTTGTTTATAGAAAAGAGAACATTTTATGAAAATGTTTATTAATAATTTATAATTTTATTTATAAACATTATGCATGCATTTATATGAAAAATATATTTTAATAATTTTTAATATTGTGTCAAATTGAATATATAATGTAAACAACAGTGTTTCCATACATTTCTATGTACACACATATATGTTAATAGATATCTATCATTAAAATGTAGTATTTTAATTATTTATTGTATTTTATATAAAAGTCAAATATGTTCAGAAATTATGTGCACACACATGTATGTGTGCATATAT
The DNA here is from genome assembly GCA_028023455.1 of Epiperipatus broadwayi. Taxonomy (NCBI): domain Eukaryota; kingdom Metazoa; phylum Onychophora; class Udeonychophora; order Euonychophora; family Peripatidae; genus Epiperipatus; species Epiperipatus broadwayi. Next base: position 853,767 of record JAQFVV010006287.1, on the reverse strand, counting down.
AGATCAATGCTTGTAAAATAAAACACATGAAAAATTTTAGTATTGTTAAATATCAATTGAAATGTTTTCATTGTATATTATAATATGTACATCTGTGTACATTTATATATATATATGTGTGTGTGTGTGTGTGTGTGTGTAATCAATGTAATAACTTGAAATTGTATAATTAATCAAGTAAATCACAATGTTATAACTTTTATTATTGTATAATATTCAAAATCAGAAGCCTGATTCTACAGACCTTAATATCATTTATTTATTTTTAATTGTTAATAAACTTGTATTCAATTATTAAAATTGTATTAAATCATCATTTCTCGTTCACTATAACAGTAATAGAGCTTGTGTTCTTCTGAGATTGATTCATGCAATAATGGCTGATATATAAATTGGATGTTTATTTAGTGCTTTCAGGCATCCAGAGATAATCAATCATCATCCTGGTTAGTGCAAAAGAAAATACACTTTAAAACCTATGCAGTACATTTTATTTAGTTTAATCTTATTATAAATTAGGTTTATACTTGGCCAGTACATTAATGGTACTAAGGTTCCAGAGCATTGATGATGATCAGCATGTTTTAATGTTTCAGCATTATTGTTTTGATTCTTATGGTTGTATATTCTAATGGATGAGCACTTAAGTTTATGCATCCTAGTTACATTTAAATAATTACCCAAGCTAGCAAAGGCTCAATAGTTAGCCTGATCTATAGAAGACCCATTTCCAACTTAATCACAAGAAAGAGTGTTGATTTGGTGTATTGATGTATTTTTATTTTAGTCATTTATAATGATGAATGATATTTTGAGTATTAGTTAATAGTTACTTATATTTATTAATAATGCTGGTTCATCAAAGTATAATTATTTTTAGTCACTCTGAGAAGTAAGTGGCTGATTTCACAGAGATCTCTTAATCTCATGTTGTCTTGAATATATAACATTTTGAATCTATAAAATTGCCTATATATTTTTTGGATGTTTTACATTACTTTAACATTTATTTTATAACATCTTACTTAAATTTTATACTTAATATATAATTTTAAAATTTTGTTTATTTGTGGAAGATGTCCCATCATTCGCAGGTTGATCATCCCTACATACTATATTATTGTGTGCCATATAACAGAGACCTGTTACAGTATTCATAATACAAATCACCAAGTAGCAAAAATACAATTAATTATTTTCTTATAATAAAATCTCTTCAATAATCCCCACTCCAGTATACTCTTATATTTCTAACTCCTTCTTCATTGTAATATTACTATAATCAGATAAACATTTAATAAACAATTAACTTTTATGTTATGCCATTTTTTTTTCTTTGGCAATAGATATAAGTTTTATTCATAGAGTTATAGTATTATAATCTCAGGGTTCTGATATTATTTTAATATTAAAATTTTCTCAATATTTATTTCATGGTCATGTTGTTAATAAATGAATCATATCCCATTGATAAACATAAGGAGTCATACACTTAACTCTTTTCTTGAAACATTTTTTTTTAATTTTCATTGGCCAAGTGAATTAAAGTTTTACAACTTTTGATTGGTCAATTAACAAACTCAGCCATAAAAATATATTCATCTTTTAATATTATATTCATTTTAGTTTTGTTTGTAAAAAGTTTATTAATAATTTGTCAGATTATGAAAATGAACGAAAGGTTTTTCAAAAATAAATTTTTATTTATAATTATGAAAATATTCATTGTTGGTGAATCTAAAATAAATGTTGATAGCCAACAAAAAGTTTTGCTGATGTTGGTGATTTCTTTCTTAATTTTATGTTGTGTAAAACAAAATAATTTTTACTAAAATCTTAACTATTTTTCTAAAATAATTTTATTTTTAGCATATTTTATCAAAATACATTATAATATGTAAATAAATGCCAGCAAAATACTCAAAATTATTCATTTCTGTTTGAAAATGAAATAAAGAGCTTGTGGTGGTGAAAATTTGTGACATATGTCAAAATTGTTGGTAGCGCTGGCTTTGTATTCAATTTATGTTCATGTAAAAGTATACATTTTTTACTAAAATCTTACCATTTTTTAAATAACTATATTTTCAGCATATTTTATGAAAATAATTTATAATATGTATGAAAAATAATAAAAAAAACTCTAAAACATATATTTTCATTTTCAAAATGGAAATATAAGTTGTAGCAATGAAAATTATTTACCATCAGTCTTTTTGTCCAAAATGATCAACAACCAATCAGCATCAAGAAACAACCATCTTCTTCTTTGTTAAACTTTGAATGTCACTTTTATTGAGTTTTATTTGTAAAATAATTCTAGAGAGGACAGCATCTTATGTGACTTTTTGTAAGCATTAAAATAAGTGTATACTCAGTACTGTAGCTCAAAAAGTGGCAGATTTCGATTGACTTAAAGCTGTTGACATCAATTCATGGATGGTTCTTCAAAAAAGTTAATCAACTAGGTAATGTCTACCTCTTATTGAATAATAATAATAATAATAATAATTTAATAAATAAGTTAACTAAGACAACAATACATCAAACTATAAATTTGTAATCATATAATCATCTACTAGGATAAGAATGGGAAAGGGAATTTATGTCCACTCAAAACATTAGCAACAACATAAATAAATTTTATTACATGGAAATGGACAATACTTGATTTTAAATGCAATTTTATTTAAATAAATTGCAGTTCTAACTTATAGTGATCAATAGAATACATGAATAATATTTTATTTGAATGCATTCTTCATATCTATAAACAATTCTCAATTAAATAGTTTAATTATTAATTTATGTGTCTTCACTATAAATAAATATTTGAAAAACATTTGCATTATAAAGTATATAATGTCTAGATCTTTTGGGTGTGGATTGAGTAAAGACCAATAACACCATAAAGTCCCTACACCATATTGAACAACAAAATAACACTTATTAACAATAAACAAAATTTTATAAACATGAAATACCATGGAAGACTTTTACAAAGAATTTTAAAATATTTACAACAGTCCAACTTAATTGCTTACAGGATAGTACTTTACAACTTCAAAATTATTCAAATTAACACATCACATGACTGAATTACATATTTATGACCTATGGTAGTTTTAGGTAGACAAGCACATTTTACCACTTAAAATTATAAAAAAAAATTATTCTTCAAATTAAACACTTATTTATTACTATTCTCAAAAATTATTCTGTGCCATTCAAGATATCAAACTTTAATAAATAATTTATAAATTTGTGGTACACATTTTATATCTTTCTGCAAAATATATGCCCCAAATAATGCTATATTTTTTTAAAATCTATAGCTTTATCAACTATGCATTATTTATTAACTCTATGTTCTTTAATTATTGAAGCTATAATAAATTTTTAAACCATTTTCACACCCACACACTTGATGCTATTTTTCCCAATAGTGAATAAAACTAAATGATCTTTAGATCTTACCAGTCAGAAATGAGTTGTTTCTGGATGATGATGATAATTATGATGCATATTACTTATTTTAGCCTAATAATAAAATTATAATTTTGAATAATTCATATCAGTTTTATTTCTTGTATAGAAATGACAGCAAAACAGATTATACATCAAAACTCTCAACAATATTTAGGGTGTTAAAAGTGTTCATGAAGAGAATGATACACTTCAAAATAATGAAACTTATCAATGATCAACATACTAAAAATCAACAATGACATGCATTGTGGTAAATCTATCATAACAAAGATATTTTCAAGAGGAAAAGCTAATAAGCAATCAATCTGTGATAACGTGAACCTGAATATGCATCTATAAAATGTTAAAACTTTATCTCCAGATATATATATATAATATGAGAATGAGACAACACAATTACAACCATAAACATGAGACAATATCACTCAAGAAAAATATCAAGAATATTGGAGAGATGAACACTCTATTTCCCAATAAACTAGCAAAGTTATTTCAATATCAACAGTAATGAGAGAGCTGAACTCAGTCTTCAAACCATCAAAGTCAAAAGCAGAAATATAATTCTTGTACCTTGGAAATGCTCAATGGCCAGATAACACATATCACATATACTATAGATGAATTCTAAATATAAAATTGATGCATAAAACTGATAAGTAATAATAGCTGTCAAATATGCCTGAATAAAAATGTAGTCTTAAGCAATTAAAAGAACAAGAATTATATATCATTTTCATAAACATATAATGTTCATTATAAATATAGCTCTTATAATAAGTAACATAGCAATACTCTTTAAATATTTTAATATTAAATCATTATATACCGTAGTGTCATTAAGGCTAATGATAATAATAAGTGACTCTCCATTAGGAAAGCTAATCCATAACACATAAAATATAAAACCACTAATATTTAAAAAAATATCAATATTTAAATAGCATATAATTTTAATATAAATGCATACTTTATCATAATACATTATAATGTACAACTTTCATTTTAAGCACAAATTTTATCAAAAATCTTTTTTTAAATAAAAAAAGTATACAATCAAGTTCTTAATCTGGCACAGTTTCTAGTCTGACAGCAAGTAATTAATATATAAGAATGTTTTCTGCACACTGTGATATAATTCAAAAGACACATTTGCATTTACAGTTCTTTTCTCCTGTAAAAACTTCACACACAGTGAAAACATTCATAAACAAATGAATGAATGAATGAATGAATGAATGAATGAATGAATGAATGGCTATTGTTTCGTGAATTATTCAACATATACTGGACAGTTCAACATTTATCACATTACCCTAATTTCATTTGGTTCAATGTAGATAATTATTTTTAATTTAGAATTTTTTTTCAATTCAAATAGGGTTTTTCTTAACACAATATTTAATATAGCAGTTTGCTCCTAAACATTTTCTTTAAATTTACATAGAGTTTTTCAAACACAATATTTAATATAGTGGCCTGCTCATAAACATTTCTGTCTCAAGTTAAGATTTTTCATTAATATTCAAATAGAATTTATCACATTTATCTCTTCTATAATTAAGCAACTTTCATGAATGAAAAATGTACTTAGAATATGGTTTATTCAACTAATTTCACATAATAGTTTAATTAAAACTTTATTCTCTGAATTTGAGTATATTTAAAGTAATCATTATCTACAGTTATTTCATAATAAATAAAAATAAATTAGATACTGCCAAATCTCTTTGCACTCATTATAGTACTTAACTGACAGCCAATCAGATGTTGTGATAGCTGTCCAAAGGAGAACAAAACCTTAAACACACAACAAAGATTTTATGAGAAAAGGGTGGCCACCCTTTTCTCTACTTTCCTTTCTATATATCTAATCCAGTCATAAGTATTTAAGTTTGAAAGCATGAAGCTTTATATATTTTCAGAATTAACTCACTGAGTTTCAACTATCTGCATTTCACAACTTAAAATATTATTTACATACTTTACTGCTAGTTATATATTCTAAAAACTACTGCATACTAAATCTTATGTTTTTGCATTGTACATTTATTATTTAGACTCAATGAATTAATTGTGAAGATATTTAAAGCTTCAAGCTTTCAAATCTAAATACTTACAACTGGCTTAGATATGTAAAAAGAAAAGTAGAGAAAATGATGGCCACCCTTTTTTCATAAAATCTTTGTCATGTGTTTAAGGTTTGGTTGTCATTTGGACAGCTATTATAACATCTGATTGGCTGTCAGTTAAGTATTATAATGAGCACAAAGATATTTGGCAATATCTCAATTTATTTCAGGTTCAACTATCTGCATTTCCCAAATTAAAATATTATTTTCATAATAAATAATAATCTTTTGTTAATTATTTAACACTTTATCAAAAACAGAAATTTTCCGTATCAATAATTCTACAAATTAAGAATATTAATTTATATATAAAAGTCTCAATAACTTTATCAATAATAATTTTCCTCTTTAATCAATATGATAAGAAACTATTTACTTTTTATGCTAAAACCATTAATATTCACAACAATGATTTTCTCTTTCATGAATAATTATTTCTTTAAAAAATTTTATCTGAAATAAAATACAATAAACATTTTAAAGTTTCTGATGAATCATATCATCTCAACAAATATTATAACAGAGGAATAAAATTATGTACCTACACTTTAAAAAGCTTCCAATATTATCATCATCACTTTCAACCATTATCAATCCACTGCAGGATGAAGGTCTCTCCAAGTTTAATCCATCCTCTCTGATATTTAGCTTCTCTTCACCACATCACCTCTGCACACTTTGTTATTTCATCCATCCATCTCACATGTGGAATCTTTTTGGATCTTTTACAATCTCTTGGAATCCAGGTTAAAATATTAATTGTTTATCTATTATCATCTCATCTAGCAATATGTTCAGCCCAACTCCACTTCAATCTTTTAATTTTTTCAATGATATCAGTAACACCTTTTTGTTCTCTTACCCATACATTACATTTTTTATCTCTTCTTGTTACTATCAACACACATCTCTCCATACTTCTTTGAGTGGTGTGAAGTCTGTGTATTGCTTTTCTATTAAGTCTCCAAGTTTCAGGTTCATAAGTAAGAACTGGTAAAACACATTTGTTAAAAATCTTCCTTTTCAACACATAGGCATATTTTCTTTTAGTATCAAGTTATTTCTACCAAAAACACTCCAACCACGTTTAATTCTATGGTTAATTTCCTCCATTATATTTCCATCTGTATTAATAATCTGACCAAGGTATTTATAGCCGTTAACTTATTCTAATTCATCATAATCAATCTTTATTTTCATATTTTGAGCAAATCGATTAAACATTACTTTAGTCTTTTTAACATTTATCTTTAGTCCTACTTTCCTACTTTCATCTGATAACTCCTGCAACATCTCCTGCAACTCTGAAGCATTATTTGCAAAAACAACTACATCATCTGTGAAATCTAAATGACTTAAATACTCTCCATTTACTTTCACTTCTTTAGTTTCCATTTTAATCCACAAAATACTTTTTGCAGCACTACTGTAAAAAGTTATGTAGATAATACACCATTCTCAAAGTTGACTTTCCCAGTATCATTATGTAATCTAATTGTTGCTATTGCATTTTTATAAATATTCTTTAAAATATGACAATATCCTGGATCTATAAATTGATGATCCAATGCTTTAATCACTGAAGAAATGTTTATATAATCAAATGCCTTTTTATAATCTACAAATCCAAAACATAATGACAACTCATATTCATTTGTCCTTTCTATAACTTCTCTCAATACTTAGATATGATCTACTGTACTAAAACCACTTTTAAATCCAGCTTGTTCTCTTGGTTATTGAAAATCCAATGTTCTCTGTAGACGAGTTGTAATTATCTTGATAAAAATTGTGTATAAAACTGACAAAAGTCTGATAGGTCTGTAATTTTTAATATCTTCTTTATTACCTTTTTTAAATATTAATATTATTACTGCATTCTTCCAATCATCCGGGACATGTTTATCATTAAGACATTTGGTATATAACTTTGCTAAAAAAATTATATTTCTTCACCTGCTTCTTTTAATATATCAATTATAATTCCATCATTACCTGGAGCCTTTGCTTTCTTTATACATTTAATTGCATGTCTCACTTCTTCATTTAAATATCTGGGCAATTTGGAAAATGTAATAGATGTTTGAGGTACTTGTTCTTTATTCCTATATAATTCTTGATAAAAATCTTCTACCAATTTCATGATGTCATCTCTCTTTTTAGTAATAATTCCATCTTTTTTTCTTATTGCAGATATAAATTTTATACCAATACCAAAATGTTGTTTTACATTATTAAGACTTTTATTTTTTTCTACAGCTTTCCTTGCTAGTTCACAATTATACTTTCTTGTATCATTTTCAACTCTTTTCCGCACCATTTTACAAAATTCAAGATATTCAATTCTTTTTAATGCATCATTTTTGTATATCTCCATATTCCTTCTTTTCTTCATAAATTCTCTAGTCTCAGTAGAAATTTTATTGGTCAATTGCTGCTTTTTTCTACCAGCTATCTTTGTTGCAGTTTTTAAAAGTGTATTTGTTATTTTCATATTAATTTCATTCAAATCTGAATCATGTTCAAAATCTACTAATACTTGAAACCGATTTGTAAGTTCTAATTTAAATTCATTAGAATGTTTCTGAAGATTAGGAATATCAACTGTAAATATTGTTTTTCTTAATAATTTTTGTCTCTCTAATTTTACTACACCGTACTAATCGATGAGCACTTCTTGTGTTAAATTTATTAAGAACATTACAGTCTTGAAATATGTATTATCTGTTAGTCAAAATATAATCCAATTCTGCTGTACCTTCATTTGGATGCTTCTATGTCCATTTTCTTTTAACATTTTTCTCCAAAAAAGAATTTATAATATAAAGTTTTTCTTTTTCTGCAAACTCTACAAGTCTATGTCCTCTTTCATTTCTATTACTATAACCAAAATTACCTATAGCACTTTTATCTTTCATTTGTTTACCAATTCTAGCATTAAAGTCTCTCGTAACAATTTTAAAATGTTGTTTACTCTGATCAAAAGCCTTTTGTACATCTGTATAAAAATCTTCTACTACTTCATCACTATGAGAACTTGTTGTGGCATAAACCTAAATTATCAGCATTTGGTATCTGCTATTAAGTTGTATAACTAATCTTGCCACTCTGTCCGATACACCATCAATCTTCACAATATTGTTCTTCCACTTTTTATTTATAATGAATCCTACTATACTTGTATTTCCAATATTTGTGCCTTTATAATAGGTATATGTCCACTTTTTAAATCAATTGTTGGATGTATTTTCATCCTTGGTGTTCACCTTAAGATGGTGCTGATGCTAATCAAAAACATATACATAAAACAATTCCAGGCCGGACCTAAATGATCGATTTGATCTAAAAAGATCCGATTTCTTAGATTTGTAATAAAATATTCTACTAACTAATACTATTGTATGATGTTATTTTTTTTCATTTTTGTAAATGTTTATTAATCTTATCTTGTTTTTGAGTTTGTGTGTGTATGTCTTTAAAGTTACGGTGTTTTTCTAATTTTTTTTTTTTTTTTACTTTACGTGTCTTTTTAAAGTTATGGTCTTTTTTTTTTTTTTTTTTTGCAAGAGTAAATCAATAATTTTATTCAAAAGCAAGACGTAATAAGTAAATGTTTATTAATCTTATCTTGTTTTTGAGTTTGTGTATGTGTCTTTAAAGTTACGGGGCTTTTTCAAATTTTTATTTTTGGACTTTAGGTGTGTCTTTTTAAAGTTACGGTATTTTTTTTGCAAGAGTAAATCAATAATTTGATTCAAAAGCAAGACGTAATAAATCAATGTTTATTAATCTTAGATTGTTTTTGAGTTTGTGTGTGTCTTTAAAGTTACGGGGCTTTTTCTCATTTTTTTTTGGACTTTACGTGTGTCTTTTTTTTTTTAAGTTACGGTATTTTTGGTCAAGAGTAAATCAATCATTTTATTAAAAAAGCAAGAGGTAATTCTAAATCTATCAAAAGTAACGTAATTTATATACTACAATTTAGAATTGATACCCAACTATTATTAGTAAGGACCGTCATTAAAAGACTCGATTGAAAAATGATACCCGACTAATTTCCATTTTCTTTTTTTTTTTTGGGGAAGGGGGGGGGGTGCAGTAATGAATCAAAAAGTGGGTTGTTTTTGTTAAGTCTGTCTATATAAAAAGGGTACCATTATTGAAATACTAAATTTAAAAATGATAGCCGACTAATTTGCGTTTCTTTTGACAGTAATTAATCAGAAAGTGGGCTTCTTTTTTTTTTTTTGGTAAATCTGGTGTATATATAAAAACAAACAAACCATAATTCAAAGACTCCATTGAAAAAAATCAAACCCCGTTGAATTTGCTTTTTTTTTTAAAGACAGTAATTAATCAGGAACTGGGTTGTTTTTGTTAGTGTATAGATATAAAAACTAATCTTATTTTGAAATAATAAATGTAACAAACAAAACAAAAAAAATAATACCCGACTAATTTTATGTTTCGGACAAGTAATTCCTAATAATTAGACAGTGGTTTGTTTTTGTTTGTGCGTATATATATATATAGCAATAGTAATTGGTCACCGACGAATTCTCGCGAAAACGTACTTTTCGCGTGATCCTTTAATTTTTTTCCCTTTCGCACCCTTAAAAGCAATTTCTGAAGGTTACCCCTTTGTAATGGAATCTTCAGGACATTATTACTAAACTTACAACAGTAAAGTAAGTTACAACACATTAAAAAAATAGACATCTTATCAAATTTTAAAAAACTACGACTGCTTCAAATACACACACTCTCACACGAAACTACAGAGAAAATAGATAGTCTACTGCTACAAGAAAATGATGAACAAAATCGACTACTATGGCAGCCAATCAAGGCATTTCTTTCTCTTTGCTTATAGCATAGAAAAAAAGCCATAACCGGCAGCCGTCGGGAACTCTTTCTGTGTTTTATCATAGAAAGAAGTCTCTTTGTGTTGACTTCTGTCACTGCTGCCTCCCATTTATAACATAGAAAAATCCCTCTTTTGTTGGGTGAAGGCTGGTGAAACGGTATATTTCTAGGAATTTATTTAGAAGTAGTGACATCTTAAGGTGAACACCAAGGATGAGAAAACAACCCAATTGCCTCTTCACCTTTTCCTCTAATTTCACAAAGTCCAATAATGTCCCATTTAATATAAGAGTTCTTATTCTAATTCTTGCAATCTTCCTTTACTTGAAAGTGATCTGCAGTTATAAGTACCTAAAATGGCAGCCTGGATTCACAATCAGGGGATTCTTAGCACCCTCCACTTTCAGCCACCAACCACTGCATTAGGTCATGATTTTACAGCCTCCTGGAAATAAGGACCATGCTTTATTTTTGTCTGTCATAATTGTATATATATATAGGAAAAATATCATTTACACAAACATTCATTCTATTTGTGTAAATGATATATATATATATATATATATATATATATATCATTTACACAAACATTCATTCTGCCTTATCAGGCACTGAGAAAAAAGACCATGGTGTTTCTTGATCATAAACTCACAGGTAAAAAGCCAATAAACTCACCATGCTGGCTAATGTGTGTTGGTGAGCAACCCATCCATGTTTGTATAGTATATGAATAATCACATAGTAATAACAGCTGCAACGACAAGAACGTATGGAATAGACATTAAAATTTGCCCTGCTCAGTTCCTTTAAGGCCTCCAAGAGGAATCAAAGGGTCTCCTTTCAGTTAATAGCAAACTCCTTTCTGCAGACAAGCTTCCAATATATCTGCTACTAAATAAGAAAATTAAAAAGTTCACAATGAATAATGTTTTTAACTGACTTAGGATAACTGAATACTTGTAATATTTAGACTCCAGAAAAACAAAGCTTTCATCATCTTTAAAAAATTAATTAACATCTGATTTACAATTTTTTTCTTTGACATTTGATTTAGATCCCCTGATTAATTTTGGATGACAACTTGTATCTGATATAGTTTATGTATTCTTTTTTAACCAAAAAAAAATTATTAAATTTTACACTTTATTTTGGACTTTCAAATTTAAACTTTATCTGCAAATTCTTCTGGAAGCAGAGAAATAAATTGTTTCATTCAGTTTTCTTCTTTCCTTTTGCTGCTGCTGCCCTTTTTAATACACTTCTCCTGCTCTTTTTAATATTCTTCTCTCTAAAGTTGTGCGTGAACACTTTTATAGCTTGCTACTGTCAATCATTCTGATTGATAAGAAACATCATTTCTTATTGATTTTTCCACGTTTAAAGTAACAGTTGATTGATTTTTTATACTCTAACTTTAAATTTATAACAAAACAGCCAAATAATCATGTGGTAGTCTAGGAATTTTTACAAATATCAAGTTATATTGTTAAATAAAAATAATAATAAAATATAAAATGAATATTATTTCATTTCATGAACTTCCGTAAACTCTTTTAAATGATAGGAATGAATAATTTAAAAAGTTCACTAACACTTTATTTTAAAATTTTAACTAAATCAAAATACTCTAGATAATATTAAATATTACAAACTAAGAAATATTTTTCTTAATGAATAAAATTGTCACACTTACACATTTAGAAATTACCATTTAATTTAAAGTTCTATGAATAACAATAAACTTATTTATTTTAATCTCTTAGCTCAATTTCACTGCTATTTATTCAAACAAATTGACTGATTAATTTTATGAATTATTTTAAATAAATTATTCTACTTAAATTATAAGAACTACTCCTTAAATTTTAATATTTAATTAATTTAATTAGTATTATAATTAATTCAAGCACTAATCTAGTTATTCTAACTTGTATTAAATAATCTAAACTTATCCAATACAATTAGCTACGTTTTATATTTAACTTATTAATATATACTTTAATTATAAGCTTAAATATTTTAGTAAAACAATCAATTAACAGATAATATCTCTTCATGACCGATATATTTTAATCACTGACTATTTTTTACTTATATAATTTTGTTTTATCTATTCATTAACTACATTTTCTCAGAGTTTTTTTATTAAATATTCATTAAGACTTTGTAAAAATTATCTCAGGGTTTTTTTTAATAAACATTTATTCCTATCAAGATGAATATGCATATCAGGGATTTTTATGTATGCATTTAATTTTTAACTTAGTGGATTCAAATAGCAAATGTAATAAAATATTTGTTACTTTAAGTAAATCAGCAGTGTGTTGTCTTAACCTGAACTTAAATAGTATCAAGAGGATGATCAAGGAATAATACGATATACTTTAAGAACAATAACAAAAATGTTTATTTCATGTAAATAACAAAACACTATAATAATAATAATAATAATAATAATAATAATAATAATAATAATAATAATAATAATAATAATAATAATAATAATAATAATAATAATAATAATAATAATAATAATAATAATAATAATAATAATAATAATAATAATAATAATAATAATAATAATAAAAAATCATGACAGCAAATATTAAAAATAAATATTTATAATATGAACTATCTCCTATAACAACAAATATTAAAGTTAAATGTTTTTAGCTCTTTTGAAGATGTATGTGATGCATTGATTATATTCACATTTGATGTATAAACTAACAGTATATGTGGCAATACAATATTCATGTTATAAGAAACAGATTGCAATATTTCATCTCACTTTTACTTTGAACATTTAATCAAATTAAATATCTCAGTACTATACATTTAATACTTACACATTTGTCACTTTATTTATTTTCTTGAGATTTAATTCAAATTTTATTATTGTAAAGTTTATTTTACAAACACCTATGCAATAGAATAATCTAATACTTCTCTACTGTACTAGTGGAACTAGTATGTAAATTATATCACAACATCAAATCTCAACTCGTAATTTTAAATTAATTATAGCATATAATTTAACATATAGTATTTTTTTATTTAAACATATTTCATAGAGATAATTAACTTCAATGTCTAAAAATATAAATTATAAATTAATTAATCACATAAACTCATAAAATGCACAAGCATAGTTGAAAGCATCCAGTCCTAGGATAAATTTTTAAAAAGTTGTCTATAAACTAAATATTTTCAGATGAATCCAAGACTAATTTTCAATGATCCTTTTTTTGAAAAAGAAATTTACTTAGTGAAAACCTAATAATTGATGAAAATATAATAAAATAATATAATGCAAAAAATATATACATTATAAATGCATATCTGATCATTCCAGCACAGAAATTAGTAATAATACCAAATAGATATGATCCTAATATTAATTTTTACTGCAAAATAATTCCTTCTAATTTAAACATAAAAATGATTTTGAATTTAGTTTGTTTTAAACCACAATAGTTATCCCAAACTGATAATGATCTAATTATTTTGACAAACTTGAACCTCAAAAACCAAAAATATTTATTAATATTAAGCAACTATTTAATAATAAAGTGTCAATAATTACTAATATTTAGAATGAGCTGGATTAAAATCAGCATGATTTTAATAATACATCATCATTCATATAAGGTTATCACTGTTGCCAACATTTTCATGTCTGAAAGTTTTAAGTATTAATATGCCACCATGGATTTGTCTTAAAAAATAGGAAGTTTAATTGTGTCCATAACGAAATGCTGTATATTGTTCAGTAATATTTTCTAAGCCTCCCAAACCAGGAAATGTTTCTAGTTATTAAGTATGCATGAAGATAGTAGAACTTATTATATTATTTATAAATAAAACTGAATAATAAATAAAAATTTCTTAAAATGTAAAACTTAACGAAACTATTTTTAAAAGTTGTATTTATAAATATTTTGAGAATAAACACTATAAAGAAATATATTCATATTTATAGGTGTAATAAAAAATGATACATGGACATCAGCAAAACGAGCGCAACCAACCTGGTATTGGCGAGGTGATCTAGACGTAAGTAAAATTATGTTAAATTAATTTAATAATACTTTTTTTGCACTTTTATTGCATTTTTATGTATATATTCCTGTTTAATTGTTACCAATTTAAAATATTAAACTATATGACGTTGATAAATCACATCTTATGATCGCACTTTATATCATAAAATATTTTAAAATCTCTTATTATGGATTCAACTGAAACACTTGAAACTAAAATAAATTCAAAAGCAGAAAGAGAGAGAAATTGTGTTACAGATTCAACTGAATAATAGAAAGATTTTGAAGATAATAAATATTATTTTAATTTATTTCTCAAGAGGTGATGAGAGCCCTAAATCCTATAAAATTTGAAACTTTTTCAACAGAGGACTTTTTTTAATGAATTTGTTTTATTATAAAGCTTAGCATAATCATATGCTTTCATTTTAAAGAATTGTAATTGATTATCTTATAAAGTCTTTTTTCGCCTAAGATTTGTAATATGATAAATCAGCTTTTATTTTATGGGTCAGTTGTGGTTTTTTTCTGCCAAGCCTATAATTCCAAATTACAAGCTTCCATGTACAATCATTTATTTTCAGTGCTTCCATATGAGCTGTGTTTAATGTAATCATATCTAATGTTTTTTTTTTCATTTTGATGGCTGTTTTTTCTTAAATTTGAGCTTTTAATATGAAGAATAAACTCTAAAAGTCTGGTTAATAGTAACATGGAAAAATTATATAGTTAAATTATTATGTTGTTATTATTTGGTGGCTTCTTTTAATTTAGTAAAGCTTCTAGAAGATAAATCTGCTGCATAAATAATGATTTTAATATATTTATAGTTTACTTTATATTACTATGTCAATAAAGAATTGTTTAATAAATAACTCACCCATATACATCACTACCTTTTTTTAGGCATGACAATTATCTTTACCTATCCATAAGCACTAGTATTTTTACCTACTATATAAATTTATAAAAAATACAGCATCCGCATATAAAGAATTATTTCTTCAAAAATATTATAAATATTCTTAGCATTATATATTTAATAGCTAATATTTATTTATACGGTACTTAAAATTAATAGAATTTACATAAGCACTTTTATTTGAAACTATGAATTGGTTAAAATAAGACTCTCTGTTACTATAAGGTTCTATCTCTCTAAAATGCTAATGATTAATCAGCTACTAATATAAGATTTTGAACACCAGACGAATGAGATTTTTTTGTTAGTTAGCAGATTATTATAAAAAATATTTTATTTGCAAATTTATTAAAATGATCTTACGAAGAACAATATGAAAATTTATTTTTTCCGAAATATTTTATATTTTCAGTGTAATATATTTAATAGTTTATACTTATTTTCATGGATATTAAAAGAATATATATATATATACATGTATATGTGTGTGTGTAATATGTATATATATTGTGACCTTTTATTTAGGTCCCTAAATTAATAATTCCAAAATTTTAAATGATGATATATTTGACATCAAAATTTTACAAAAGTGTTTTTCATTAAAGATTGTTTTGAATGTACTGGGAAATTTGCTTTAGTAGAGATGAGATTTCAAACCCAGTCTAAGCTCTGACTAGACTAAAATAACAATTTAAAAGTATTATTATTATTTGGTAGATAAATACATTGCTATTTTATTAGTTTTGAATAGCAATTGAAAGAAATAAACAATCAAATCAAATTGTTAAATTTTGTAAAATCAATTATTATAGCAAATTATTTAAGCATATTTTTTTTAATACTAAACAGAGAGCTATCTTCAATCATAATGAATAGTTATTGTAAATGAAGCCAGAGGGGGTAATACTAATTATGCATGGCAAAATTATTGGCTTAAATTCATTCCCAGAGTTCAAGAGAATAAAAGCTATATATGTTCTAACATAGCTGTAGGGGGAACTCATTAAGAAAAACAAGAACCCAGAAAGCACAAATCTCAACTCTGATATAAAGAAGGAAAAAAAAATTTTAAAGTCAACAAATTTCTGGAATTTAATTATATGGATTTGGAATACCTTGCTATATAAATATGTGCGAATAAGAAATTTACAAGACCTTGCTTGCATTTAAGCCATTTTCCACGACCGCATATTTCCCAGGGATTCACATTGGAGAAGGAAATTAAAACTATGGAGACAAGTTTCTATTTGAATCAACACTGTTTTAAACCCAGGAAAATCCAAGGGGAAGGAAGTAAGCGTATATTTTTGTTATGCTTATAGATTTAAAATTTCGTTTTTAAAAATAATGCACAAATTATTTATTCATAAACTAAAAAGTTGATAGTGTGTAAATTTCGCGCCTTTCTATTAACCAGCTGACTATGTTCGGTGCTTGTAAATTAAAATATTAAGAAAAGAAAAATATATATAATAATAATAATTGGAAATAATATTAAAAATAAATGTTATATATGATATATAATAAATAAATTTAAAAGTCATTCTGAAATAATCTAACTTTTCATAAAGTAAACGTGAAAATATTTGCGATTTTACTATCTATAGTCTGCCTAGAGTTGATCGCAAGAAATTATGTAATGGAAAAATGATAATTTACCAATTGATTAAATGCTAAAAAATATCAAAGTCATAATTATATAATTTTATTTATAGTGATAATCACGTCATGTTTTTCTAATCCAAATGAAGTGAAATAAATATTTACTTTTAAAATTTTATTGGAAAAATATACGTCACTGTAATAGTAATTTAAAATGTTTTCAATGCTCCAATTGATTAAAGTGATACACAGTAACTCACGGAGGGAAAATCAAATCAATAAATAATTTAAAAACAAAAAAATAAATAAATATATTAAGTATAATAAAATTCTCCTCATATCCAAGGAAAATTATTTTGATGTAAAATATAATAAGTGATTCTAATTATACTTTGTTTGAATAAATCGATAAAGATTTATAAAAGGTTTGTCTTCGAAAATAATCACAACTTAAAGAATTGTTCAAGGAAAAATATATAAGTAAATAAACTCGTCTTGTTAAAATCTACTCCAATTGGAAGTGTACATGTCATTTGCCTGATTAATTATCGCTACGGAAACAATTAAATATTTTTTTTTTTTTTTGCTTTTGGAAAAATATTCAATGTTATAGTGCTTTATACATCCAACAGGATAATAAAGATATCAGCTGGAATACTTGCTAATCACAATATTAATTGTTAATGACCATTTATATTATTCTAACTCACCTGGATAAATAACTTGGATAAAGATGATCAAATGTAATGGATAAAATGTGCTTTTATTTTTCTTTATCATTGATATGTATATGTATTACTTACGTAGTGTGTTGTTGAAAATTTTATTTTCAAACGTGTTTTACTATGGCATGAAAATTATATATATATGTTTATGAGGTTAAGGAAGAAAAATGTGTAGACGTAAACGTTTAGTTTATATATGTATTTTTTTGTTAGTTAAGAGAAGACCTAAATATATATATATATATATATATATATATATATATATATATCTATAATAAATATATATATATATATATATAGCGTTTATTTAGAGAGAATGATAAAATATTTGCTTCTCTCCTATTTCAAAACTAATCTTAATATACATTATTAAAAAGGTAAATGTACAGACATTTTTAGCAAATATATATCTATTGGCAGGGTTGAATTGTTTTCTGATGTACAAGAAAATGTTATATGAACCTCTTACATTTAGTAAATTGCTATAGAAGCAAACGTGTCCACTTTGAATACAAATACAGGTTGATCTCAATTGCTTAAATCCATGGTGCTCTCTTTCATATAAAAAAATAGTTGTTAGTCTAAAGTGATTAATGATCATTGGACATAGGTATTTTGATTTGGCTGTTAATACATTAGTGATCTTACGTTATAAAATGGAATATGTAGAGTTTCACTGTTATTGTTTGTATTGTTTTTGTCTTGCTATGATACTATGAATGACCAATGACAGTTTTAGTTAATACGATGTTCCAATGGAAGGGCATCCAATATGTTAATGTTTATACATAACATAGGCGGATAGATTGTCACCTATAGCTAATTTCATGAGTGAAAGGATGGATGGAGTCAGAGTAGTAATAAATTCTCATTAGTATAAATAATCCTAAAGAGAAAGGATATCTATGGTTTGGATTCTAATATTTTCGTGGTGAGGCAAGGCCCACACACGCATGTATATATACCCATAGAGAGGTATGGAATCAGCCATATATTTTTATACAACTGTCATGTTGTTTTATAAAGTCTCCCATCTTAATGTTAAATTCCTCATGATAAGATAGAGATAGTTTTTTCCACCGAGTATGGTGAGGATAATAGGTCCAGATCTTATGGCAAGTACAAAATAATATGAAATTTGGAAATATTCATCTCACATAGTGTTTTCTTAAGTGAAATATTGTTTGTGATGTTGTGGGATCATTATTGGTGTTGACAGACCAAACCAGAGTCTATTAATGATGGTAGAAAAATTTAAAGGTAACATTAAGAGATGCACATTGGCAGAATGGATTCATTTTCATCAAATATTGATGTGACAATATAATTGTAGAATCAGGTATGTGTTCAAGGGTTGAGCTGTGGACATGAGTTATGTTTTAGTGAGATCTAGGTATATTTAAATTTTAATGTATAATCTGGGAATATATTAAATCCATTAAACTTATTCCTTTCAAAATTAGTAATTGCACAGAGTGTGATAATTGCCCTTATCATATTCTGATAAAAGATAGGGCTTTGGGATAATGCAACACTTTACAATGATTGGAATTATAAATTTAAACTATGTGCATATCCTAAAGTTCTAAATATACTGCTATTAAGTAATTTGAGTGCTAGTGCAGCTTAAATAGGTTGTATTCTTTGATTTTTTAAATATGCCAAATTGTAACAAATGATATTTTGAACATTATTTTTCTATTTAGTTGTATCATTTGTTGAGTGTATGGTCAAGGGGATAATAAGCATTTGTCCCACCCATAAATTATTTCAAGAGATTAGTATTATATCATGCCATATCTGTAAGTTAAAATTTGTATATAGTGTAAATAAAGTTTGTTGTGTTTTAAAATTTTATGTAGTTGCATGTAGTCTTATTGCTAATTGCCATATCTATACATTATTATTGTTATTGCTATCAACCTATCAGATTATAAATTGAAATCATCATCAACCAATATAGCACTATTAATTATATTATGCTATATCATAATAATGTTGGTAAGTCTTCTAATTTATTGGTACATCTAATGCCTTATCACACAATAATTAAAATGTTAATAACTTGTAGTACAGATTGTTTTAAGTTATATATTAAAATATAAACATAATATTGATTTGATTGATTTAATTAAATCCACAGAGCTATCATTCACTGACCTTGATCACATGGTTTATAATTATTTAAGAAAAGGAATTTGATAAGTTATTGTTTTTAATTATCAAAAAGTCATTTCCATTCATAAATTTTAAAGTTGATATTAGTTATAAAGTTTCTTTAGAACTGCTAAACATAATTCTTGATTTAAGTTATATTGAGAGCTATTAGGTGCATTATGTTTGGGTAGTGGTAAAATCCCTCTTACTGACCCAAATATAGTTTATATAACAATTTTGAGTGTTAGAACCCTTAGAAGAATTAGTTATTAAATTTCGAGATAAAATTTAAGTTT